>BQNB010072740.1:0-32337 GCA_026074375.1 Tanacetum coccineum
ATGGGTTTGGAATGATGTCTTAATCTATTTCTGCCGGGAAGCTGCAGAAGAGGACATGCAGATTGCAACAAAACTAAACAGGTTGTGCGAGGAGCTGTTGGTTCTTTGTGAGAAGAGAAGGAATATCGCACATGAGCTGAGAATTTTTAGAAGCATTATTGTCGTTTCAAAGGCTGCTGAGTTTGTGGCAGAAAGTGTAACAAAAGCTAATGATCAGGCGACGCAGGTGCGTGAGGTTGAGACTCAGATTGAAGCCACCGTTCTTGAAAAACAGATGTACATCCAGAAGATTGTGGGAAACATGCATTATTAGAATACGTTAATGGAAGACGTTGACTGTGGTTTATAAGGTGTCTGTGTTGTGTCAAATAAACGGCATGTGGTGTTCGTTGGTTGACCCCTGGTTTATCTTTAATGTTGTTATATGTTGTTTGTTTATGTGTGTGTTGTTTATAGCCAGGGAAAGGGCTCGTGAAATTGACTTGTTTGTCAGGATTTGAGGCACGAGGATCGTCTTATAAGGGTTAGTGATGTTTGTTATGTGTGGTTTGTATGTTGTGTGTGCATGTTGTATTGTATCTATTATTTGTTGACTAAGGGTTATGATGTTTGTATTTTAGTTTGTTGTTATTTGTTTTATGTGTATGGTGGTGTTATTAAAAGATGATTTGTAATGAGTTTTGTGTTATGTTAATGTAAGTAATCAAATTTTAAGACCGTTTTTATGTATAACTGTGATGAAGAGAGGATACGTTTTACAAAAGCAATTGTATTATTGGAGGTGAAATATAGTGGAATATATTGTGATTTGATCATGCAATTTTTTTCTTTTATTTGTTTAAGGAGATGAGGATAAAGGGCTAAGATTTGAGAAAGTGAAAGTTGTTTTGCATTATTGTTTTTGGATTGACTGAAAGTAGTAAGTTATTGTATTATTTTCTTTGGCGAAGCTGCATTATTGCAGTTGGATCTTGGTTGTAGTGGTTTTTTGGAATGACATTATGTAAGGTTCGGGTTTTCTATTTGTTAATTGATACGGCAAATATTGGAACTCATTGTGATGTTGTCATGTCAAAGGTGTCAGTAGAACCCCATCATATGCAGTTGTTTGTTGCTATTTGGTGAAGGTATCTTTATTTTTTATGATTCTAAAGTAGTATAGTTTGTGAATGTTTATGGCTATTTAAGGAGCGATGGATTATTATGTATTTTTAGAGTTGTTTCTTGACTTTTGTGGAGACCGAAAAAGGTGAACAATGGATAGGCGACCTATGATTATAGAGCTTCGTTACATTGTTGGTTCATCTGATTGGACCGAGGTTTTAAGGTATTTTTGTCGTAGGGCTGCAGCCGAGGATAGAAGATTTGCTATGCGAATGAACTTGCTGCGTCAGGAAATTGCAGATGTTTGTGAGTATAGGAGAAATCTTGCTGATGAGTTGTGTAGTGTTAGAAGTGTCATTGTTGCTGTAAAAGCTGTTGAGTTGTTGAATGATACTTTAATGAAGGATGAGGCAAAGATGGCGCAGCTTCGTGAGTTAGAGAGGCAGCTTGAGTTGAGGGCTCTTGAGAAGGAGCTGTTCATGCAGAAGCTTGTTCAAAATGTGCCTTTCTGAAAAATAGAAGTAGCGCTTGTTATGTGTCGCTTTGAAGGTGTCGCGTTTATGTCAAAATAAATACGTTGTTGCGTTTATATGTTTAGTTTGTGTCTTGTTTTATTAGTTTTTATCATCTGTGTTTATGAGCCTTTTAATGTAATCTGTGTGAGCGGTGTCCTATGTACTTGTTGGATGTACTGTATGACATAATAAAATGAATTCATCTTAACGTTTGTGTGGGTTGTTATTTTGTTGTGTCTTTTTTTACTAAGTCATGTGTACCTGTAGCGTGTTTAAATAAGTTTGAGAATCTGTTTGGCACTACGTGTCTTTTTTTTTATCCGTAATGAGATTAGGTAAAATGGGAGAGGATGAATTTTAAGTTAGTAGTCGTGGGCAAACATACGTTGAAAGGTTGATAAGTTGGATTAGTTGTTTGTCTTGTGTATGACATAGGCATATCATAATTTCTATTTATTACGGGAGTTTTGTGTCTTAAACAGATCAGAGTTGACTACCACGCATATTGTAGATGCGTTTCATAGTTTGCTAGTAAACTTAGTCCAACTGGGAAGTTACATGTTCACCCAGTTAAAAAAGGTACATATCTAGCTAGCTGCATATATTTTTTTTACAAAATTGCTTGTTAGAGCATTTGTTTTTTCCTTGTAGCTTACATAGCAACCCGGTGCACCATGTTGTCTATTCGTGCTTTTTTTCTCAGCTGGCGATTGTTCTTGAAGGATAGCTCATTTCACGAAAGTTGATTTAGCTCTAGGGGCTGGTGAAGTACTGTCACTTTCTTTTGTTGATGCGCCTGTCTCGGCCTTCTGATGAGGAATTGTGGAGACAACTACTCCCGCAACTTGTTCTATGACTTCTCGAGGTGGTGTTCCTGCAGAAATGATTAATTGTTGTGTTAGTAGTGTAAGTTTGTTACTTTGTTGGTTGATAAAGACGATCATATAGAGGAATTCTCGATTTTTTTTCTAATTCAGTTTTGGTCTTAACCAAGGAAAACTCTGAAGATTAATAATTGTTAGAAGATAGTATATATGAAATTTGTGCTTTGTTATAAAACAAACTAAGAATATGGGTTGGATAGATATGTGTATGCTTTATTTTTTTACTATAAGTGATGTGCACAGTTGAATTTTTTTTGTTTTTATTCCTGATATGTCATTACCTTTTGTTTGATTCAATAATGGATTAATAGTTGATATTATTGACGTGAGTGATCAGAGTCTAAAATCAGTGATTGCATACTGTTTTTGATTTAAGGGATGGGAGATCACAAATTATTGTGCAGTGCTTGTTGTATTTACATTTTGTAGTGTCAAATCAATGCTTTTGATTTGGTTTTATATGTACCTGCAGGTGCCTGTTTTAGTGCGTTTTTCTTTTGCCTTGACATGTGGTGTGTTTGTGGAAAATAGTAGTTAGGTGACATTCATTTGTTTGGTTGTGATTTGTGAATATGTTTTGGTCAAAGTGTGTGACTTCACTTGGCCTGCTTTTTTATTTTGGATGGTCTGAAAAAGGAAAAGTCTGGTGTAGTCATTTCATATCAGTGGCATTTGTTGTGGCATGATTTAGTGGTTTCTGTGCTGTATTGGTACAATGAGTCAGGGAATCAAATTTATTGGCCGGCTTAATTTTTTATGACTATTTAAGGAGTGGTTGCTGTGATAAGCATGTATTCATAGTTTGTTAAATAAGCGAATAATGACGTCTATGCCTAAGTGTGGAGCATTGCGTGATGCTGTCGGTGGATGGGATTGGGTGCAAATGATGAGTTTGTATTGTGAAAGCTCTACAGCAGATGAGCGTAATTTTGCTGGACAGTTGAGCTATTTGTTGCAAGAGATGATTAATGCTTATGACAAAAAAGTGGAATTCATTCAGGAGTTGGAAGCTGTGCCAGGTATTGCTGTGGCAGTCAAGACCGGTGAGTTTTTAAATGAGAATCTTTGGAAGGATAATAAGAGGATTCAAAAGTTGCGTAATATGAATATTGATGCTGGGATGAAAGCTGATGAGATGGAGAATTTCGCTCATAGCCTCTAATGATGTAGGTTGGTGTCGAATAAACACGCTATGGTTTTCTTATACCTAGCTTGTCTTTGTGTTTATGTTGTTGTGTTTGATAAGTATGATGATGTTTGTGTTTGTATTGTTGTAATAAGACTGGTATGCCTTATGAGTCTTGAGTGGTGATATTTGTTTAGTTTTGTGTTTTGTGTTATATGATGTTTAATGAAAGTGCGGCCGGTTATGTGTGCCTAGTAGGTGTCTGTGTTGTAAAGCAATTTAATGTGGTTTTTCAAAGTCTAGTTCTCGTTTTATGTTACTCCGTGTTTTGCAACTATGCATGTTGCTTAGTTTTTGTTAAGCAACGTTTTTTGATATTATTCTTTTTTGGTAACTGTGAAAGATAGTTACTGCATATTTGATATATTAAATATTTGGATAATCTATATGGGTAAAAAGTTTTGGAATTTTGTGAACCACTTGTTTGGTTGCTTATCTTTATCTGTCTATATAAGACGTGGTTGTTTATCAGTTTATGCATACTCGGTTCTTTAGTCTTTCTGATAACAGTGATAACAATGGCATGGTTGCCGATGTGCGGTGAGTTACGTTCTGCTTCTAATTCTGTACACTGGGAACCCATGTTCATTCTTTACTGTCAGAGGTCTGTGTGCGAAGATTATAGGCTTGCGGGTTTGATAAACAGGGCGGCGACAGAAGTTAATGACACGATTATGGTCAGGGATCAGTTTCTTGAAGAGCTTGATAGTTTGGGTGTACGGCTTGTGCCTTCGAAGATGGCAGAGTTTTTAAGAGAAATAAAAATGAGGGATAAGGAGACCGTGGCAAAACTGCAGATTTGGTGGCTGAAATGGAGCTGAATGCTCGTAAGAAAGATGAGTTTATTCAGAAACTGAAGGGTCTCATGCCGTACTGAAGGTGTTGGTGAAGCAGTTTTTATGTTCTGTGTTTGGTATGCGTGTTGAATAATTGTTTTGAATAAGTGTGGTTTCTTTTATGCAGTTCTAATTTTGCTTTATCAGTCACTCTGTTGTTATGTGTTTCTGTTTACATCTTGTATTGTTCGGTAGTTACTATCTGTTGTGTTGGGAGTGATATTTTGTATCATATTAAATTTAAATAAATTTTAAAAAGAAAAAGTGGATGTATCAAGGCAAGCTAGATATAGTGGACTATGTGCTGATTTAATCATACTTATTTTTTTTATAAGCCAAGATTTGAGTGTTGACAAATTTTGCAAGGATTGCAAGAAGAATAAAGTTTAAACAACTTCTTATCAGTTGTGTATATAGTACTGTGTATTTTTTAACTAGTTTATGTTCTACGGTGTTGTATATTTTAAGTTTGTTCATATGTAGTGGTTTACGCGTCTGTATGAGTTGTCTGTATAATATTATGTGTAATAAATATTCAGTTTTTCATTAGTAATAATAGTATAGCAGGTACTTGATTTTTCTTTACCCTTGCAGGTTGATTCTTCAGCAACTTTAGTTGTAGTAACATCCAATGTGATACCTGCAGTTTTGAAATCATGTTTTGTGTCAATTTTTTTTGGATTACTGCGTTAGGTGTCATCACTAAAACTGTATATGTATGTAGTTTGTTATGGTGGTTACCTGTCTGTTCTATTTCAAGAGCTGGCTGGATATCAAGTATATCAACAACCGTGAACTGGCCAGATCCTTGTCGCGCGGAAAGAGTAAAATGAATTTGAAAATCTGTGTTTTACCGATGATGTTTACCAACTCGATGGGTAACTGACGCTGATCCATGATTTTGTATTTAGCCACTAATTCAGAGCAGGGGCTACCAGTGATTTTTTCACCTGCCTTTGTGAAGAACGTGAAATATGCAACTGCAGTTGCATCGCTGACCGTAGCCTTGAAATTGTACCTATTTTTTTATATGTCGTCATCGTTAACTCATTCATATTTATATGGATTATTGTTTAACGGGTAATTGTATCGTGCCTAGGACCATACTTGTAGGTAAGTGGTTCTTGTATTCCATGGTCTTCGCATTTGTAAATGCCGTCTACTTTCGTTGATTTTTTGTTGCACTCGCTACAGGATGAATAGTTCCAGCTTCTATTTTCTGCAACAGATGTGATTGTAGCTTCACATGTAAAACGTACTCCCTACACCAGAAGACATTCAGTTATTTATAGGCACGATTGTTGAGATACGGGTTTTCGGAAAATGTATTTACTAACCGGAAAAGTTTCAGGGTTTTGCTGTATCAGTGCATGCAAGGTCTGTCTGTTCCTAAGTTTTTCTTACTCAAGATTTTCGCAACGATATCTAGATATCTGAAGAGGGAGGTTCATGTCATATCTCTTCTTGAACATGTATTTTGGTAGGTGGAAAAGGTTAAAATTGCATTGTGTATGCATGCATAGACATTTGAATTTTGAAGTTTTTCTGTTTTACTTACTCTGTATAAGCATACTTCGCCTCTGGTGTTTGTGGATTTATATAATAATATGTCGCATAGGTAGCTGATAGCTGCAAATCTGTGCAAATACATTATATTGTTATTGTTGATAGTATGAAATTTGGTTGGTTTGTTTGCGTTAATAAACCATACCTCTGTATTTTGAAACTTTGCAAGAACTGACAGCAATGATGATTGGACGTGATATATTTTCAATCTCTTCTTTGTTAAACTGTTTTGCAAGATCATCTGTAACAACCCACAATTTTCATCACTGTAATTTCCACTTATATTATATTAAATACTACTTTTTCACGGGAAATTTTTTGCTTTATTCCATTATGTAACATAGTTTACATTTCTAAAGTAAACGAGCTTACGCAACTACCTATGCCAATTCTATCTACGTTTATATCAAGTAAACGCCTTAATATGTCAAGTCAATATTCTAATATCCTCTATATCATGTACGTTATCTATTTAACGTAATTTTCATAACATTATTACTAAATGAACTTTATCCGTTAACGTTTATACCAAAACCCTAACTACATGTAATGTATACATACAAAATGAATATACAAGCTTATGATGCATATGTACAAGTATTCCTAAGCATAAATTCAAATATGTTTTCCCTCCTAAATCATGGTACAACACCTTAAAGCTTAAAGTACAAGCCGATTGTGCATGATATTCAAATGAGCTCATTTCCTTCCAAATTCTACAAGGCATTTAGTACCACCTTTCTAGCCTAGAGTACAAGTCTTCTAAGCATAAAATTTAAACATATTTTTTTCCTCCAAACACCATTCCACACTCGTCCTAAACCAAAACCCTAACCCGAAAACCCTAGCAAACCCGATACCACTTAAACTAGTTCATAATTATAGATTTAAAATTTGATCCGTGATAAAACATATGATCTGGGCAAAATCAGTAGGCTTTGGGTATTAAGCAAAAATACTAGGTTATAGCCTTATGTCTTGTGATCATTTTGCCGGTTGACTCGACCCGATTCAATGTCGGATGAATTAGTTATAGCCGAAATGGCAAAGGTGCGCAGATTCTGCACACCTGTAGTAAACGGCTATTATCTCTAGATTTTTGTATAGTAACCCCTAAATATGTAAAACTAAAAGTTGTAGAGGACTCAAATATCTAACCATGCTCACTGGTTTGAGCTTCATCGGAGTTACGGTTTGTAAATGGCAACCATTTTACCGAGACTAATATTGGCTGTCCAAAAACAGCCATGCCCTTTCATTAAAAATTCGACCCTTGAGCCCCAAGCAAGACCCTTGGCCACCACTCAAGACCCTTGGGCACCACTCCAACATCTTGGCCACCACTCCAAGTAGCTTGGCCACTACTCCACTCCAAAAACTTGGCCATTACTTCTCTTCTACACTATAAATACACGCATACATACATTCATTCATCATTCACCATTCAAACTCAAAACAACTTCAAAATGATGATCTAACCAAGCCATAGAAGAGAAGAAAGGAAGAACTCAGCAAGTAGAAGCCAAGAAATAAGAGAAAAGAGGTCCTTGATTCATCTCCAAAGAGTGTTCGACCCATTTCAAGTCATTCGACCCATTTCCACCATTTTCGACTCATTTCAAGTTCAAGTAAGCTCATAACTCGTTCAATAAACTCTTGCCTTGTTTTAGAACTTTCATAAGCTTTGTTAGATCCTATGTAAACTCTTGTTTAAGCCCTTGAACCACAAACCCATGCGTTTTGGTTTTCCTAAACCAAACGTGCCCATTTTGATCTTTCTAGTTCATAAGCTCTTTTGATAAGCTATAAGCTCGTAAAACTTATTTATTCTAACTTATTTTAGCTTATAGTAATAAGCTATAACCTGCAAATTACTTTCTATATTGAAAAATATCAAGATTATGAATTTTGGACTAAAATTGTAAATATTTTCATGCACAAGGGTATATATTGTAAATTTCTGAAATTATATAGTTTTGGGTCAAAAATGTCATTTTCCTAAAGTTATAACTACAAGGGGCTGTTTTGCCAAATTTTAAAGTCAAAGGTTTAATATATATATACTTTATATATATAAAGGATTAAACTCATAAAAGTATAAAAATCAAGGGTATATATTGCCATTTTTGTATTCTTAAAAATATAAAATGTAATATTTTTGTATAAATTATAAAAATATATATAAATATTATAAGACTTGATTTTATTAAAACCTGACACATTTGTCGTTATTAATCATCTATCGACGCATTATAAAACAATTACATATTTAACGTAACTTATCATCGACTAGCTTTTGAAGAAACTTAAAATCTTATCGTATCACGTTACTAGGGAATTTCATGTGAGGGGTTTCATTTGAGTATACGTTTTGATGAGTTTGCTGGATTTACGATTTAAAGTGTCCTAGCTCCTCAAACGTTTACTGCATGACCTCTGAATTATGATAGCCCGAACAGTGATACAATATTTCCATAAATTAATAAATCAAAGTAAGATGTATGTTAAACTTTATAAAGTTTTGAAAACATAAACAATCACACTAAGACTTGACATATTACCCTCAGGTTACGTGACGAGGCCGTTACTTTCATTTCATATACTTTTGCCATCAATCAGATTTCCCTGTTAAGGTGAGTTCATAGCCTCGCATTTTAAATCTTTTGAATACTTTATAAACCCGCGAGGGGGATACATGCTTAAACCATGAATGCAAGTGTTTTTCCAACTGTATGCTATCCAGATATATTATTGCCTAAGTACCTTCCAGTGCCACTATTTCCATATCATGAAACATTAATTACTTGCGAGTAAACGCAAATATTGTGGATAGATCTATTGGGGGTGACGACTCCCGTTGGTATACCCGTTCATGGGGTAACCAAACGCACTATATTTGACTTAATGGGTAACCTTGGCAAGTTACCTTTCCACAGGGACATTTGTTCCTCAACCAATGTCACTACGGTGATTTCCATGTTAACGTATTGATGTCATGAGCTTAGGGCAATAATACTGTTTTCTATGATAATTGTACTCATTGCAATTATTACTATCTATGGGTGTATAACAACGTAACCCACTGTCTATGATGACTTGTATTCAACTATTTATCATAAACCTATGAATTTCACTCAACCATTGTGTTGACCTTTTTAGCATGTTTATCTCAGGTAATTGAGCAACTTATGGCACGAAGTGGCACGGACTTGAAGATGGCTAAATTGTTATCATTCAAACTTTATGTTTCTAGATTTTGGGACCTCTTTTTGTAAAAACTCTGATGAATAAATAAATGATAACAAAATTTTCCAAAACGTCTCTTTATGAGTCATTTTCTATGATTATGTCTGTTGATCCATGAAGTAATACCCCAGATTAGCTTCCGCTGCTATATGTAAAAAATGGGGGTGTTACATCATCCCACATGGTGAACTCAACAACATTTCCACTACACGAAAAGTGTTGTATGTAAGTATTATATAGATGTCATAATTAGAAGACTGAGTAAGATCTTGTGTAAAAAATGCACCTGTTTAACAATACTACTTACTCTAAGTTTTCAATATCCACTTTTCTCAACCATCCTTGACCTTTGTTTGCATCTCCAAAAGGCATTATATCGCTGATAGAGCGTATGCATTTCAGATAATCTGTTCATTATTGGTGTTAGCGATATCATAACATATACATTTTAAAATTAGAAACTTATTAAATATTACCTGTTAACATTGGATATATAGTCTTTGAGTTTTCATCACGATAAGGAACTCTTGATGACAGCTGGTTGTATGCTACGAATTCAAAATGATGTTCTGGGAATTCAGATTGTTTTTCTGGAAGAGCATGAAATGATGTGATTTTTCCAAACTTGAGACTTATTTTGTTTTCCAATGTCTGAAGATACGGCTTAGTATTTTCACAGATAAAATTAGTGATTCTGTAAACCATTTGCAGTTGCAGAAGCCGGTTAAAGTAATCTGTGTTATTGACGTCCATATTTGCCTGGATTGCATTGTTCTGTAAACGTAGATTTTTCAATGAGTATGTTAACAACTATGTTTGCAACAATGTGTTATTTTTTTTGTTTACCTCTTTGTCTATCAAAATGCAGCAGAACGCTAGTTCCTTCTTTTGTGGGAAACTTTTAGAGACCCATTTGCGATAAACTCTAGCTTCTAGTTCGCAGTTTGCTTGACCAATTTTCAGAGATCTAATAGTGTTTTCCACCATTTTTTATTGGTAACCTGCACATACAGATATATTCATTAGAGTTGAGGATATTAATTTAGAAACAACATTGTTAGACTAATAGAACCTGAACTATATCATGTACAAATAGCATAAACAAATAGTTTCTAAGAGCAGGGGAATAACATATACATTTTGTTCCTTACCTTTCAAGGGGAAATGTAATATACTAATTCTAACATTCGTGTTTCCGCAAACTGAACAAATGAATATCAATCTCTGTATATTTCGTACGTTTATACTGAACAATATTAGACGACAAATAAACATCATTGACATTATTACAGTAAACAAGCATAGTGAAAGACAAAAGTGTATGCAGTTCACGTAATAAATTTCACAGCCAACATGTCTCTTTAACAGCATTGGCAACACCTAATAATTAGGTTTTAGTGAAATCTAATCAGTTTAAAATCTGATTGAATGTGTGTGGAAAAGTATACAAAGATCAAGATTTACACAACTATTGAATTCAACCAACCTCCCCTTTTATTCTTTTAATCACAACATCATACTACTGCTTCAAATGCAATAACGGTTTAGAGTTCAGTACAAATACAAAGAAAGAAAGATCCAAATAAACTAAACTCTACAATCTTTCACACAAAGATTATGAAAGATTACAATGAAGACTTGAGAGAAAAATGATATCTTGAAAACAATAAGAAACGAATTAACCCTAATCTACACCCTGAGCTAGTATATATAGCCTTCATAATATCCTCACAACTACAACAGACCTTCATCTTTTAACTATTACACCTCCAGTCCCTGCAATATCAAATACACATATACAAGGAAATATAAAAGTTATAAGATATTACCTTTTCAGCCCCTGTGATAGCATAAGCCTCATAACTAAACATATCAGATACAAGAACTTGTTTATTCATTTTAACATTCCCCTATAAACTAGCTCTTGTACATGTCATATAACCCTAACTATCACAAAACTTATTGTGATCCTGCACAGTTAAACCCTTAGTAAAAATGTAAGCCACATTATCAACTGATTTAACTTTCACATTTTTAACCACACCGGCTGAGACTTATTCTCTTAAAAAAAACAACTCAATCTCAAAGTGTTTAGTTTTCTCATGTAAAACTGGATTTGCTGCAATCTGAATTGCAAAACTATTGTCACAATGAATAGGAACATGGAGAGATATCTGAACATTTAATTCAGTCAAAATCTTGTGAATCCAAATCACTTCACAAGTAACAGTATTCTTTGCTATGTACTCTGCCTCAGCAGAAGACTTAGCAAGCATTGACTGCTTCTTACTTTTCCAGGATACGAGATTTTTACCCAGAAACACTGAATAACCAGTCACCGATCTTTTGGTAACCTTACACTTGGACCAGTCAGAATCAACAAATATACTTAGGTTCAAATCATTACTTTTCACAAAAGAAATACCCTTGCCAGGGGCATTCGTTAAGTATCTCAAAACTCTAAAGGCAAGCTTTAGATGAGATTGTAAAGGAGCATGCATAAACTGACTCAAAACATGCACAACATAACTAATATCCGGCCTTGTATGAGTTAGATAAATCAGTTTTCCTACAAGCTTTTGATAATTATTAATGATGTTAAGAGGATTATCAATAACAACTTTACCAGACTTTGTAGTACTATCCTTAGATTCAATAGGAGTACCACAAGGTCTACATGTTAACATCCTAAACTCAGCTAATACTTCCAAACAATATTTCCTTTGAGTCAAGTAAAGATTTCCTTTTGACTCTAATACTTCTATACCCAAGAAGTATTTCAATTTTCCAAGATCTTTAATTAGAAACTTAGAACTAAGAAAGTCTTTAACTTTTTTGATTTCATCATTATTATTTCTAGTTATAACTATATCATCAACACAGACAAGAAGGGCAACAAATATGCCATTCTTATTTTTTGTAAACAAAGAAAAATCATTTTTACTTTGAGTAAAACCATTTTCAAGTAAAACAGACACAAGTTTCTCATTCCACTTTCTTGGAGCTTGTTTTAAGCCATAAAGAGACTTGACTAGTTTGCACACCCTCTTATCCTCTTTATCAAAGTAACCCTCAGGTAAAGTCATATATATCTCTTCTACTAACTCTCCATATAAGAAGGCATTATTTATATCTAATTTATATATAGGCCAACTGTTATGAACAGCTAGAGTAAGTAAACACCTTACAGTCACAATTTTTACTACAGGAGAAAAAGTCTTCTCATAATCAATCCTTTCTGATTAAAACCCTTTGCCACTAATATGGCTTTAAACCTATCAACTGGATTGATAGTTTACCTTGTAAACCCACTTATGTCCTATTGGTTTTCTACCAATAGGTAACTTAGTAATTTCCCAAGTACTATTTCTGTTTAAAGCTTCCATTTCTTGATTCATAGCTTCTAGCCATCTAATATCCTTAGCAGCCTCACTATATGTTCTAGGCTCACTTATTTTATTAAGACTGGTAGAAAAAAACATAATTTTCTGTACTCAACTTTGAGTAATTCACTTGTCTATCAATATTATATTTCACTTTGGTATTAACCTCAAAATCACTTAATTTTGCAGGCATACTTGTCTTTCTAGTAGACCTCTTAAGATTGACACCCTGATTGTCTGGATTCTCAACATGAACAGGACTTTGAAATTGATTATTAAACTCTTGATAAGCTGTGTCATCACCCTCAGATTCACTATTATTGTCCTCAAGTATTGCACTTTCGTTATCACATGCTTCTTCTTCTGATTTGCCATCATCAAGATGCCCCACTTCATCTTTATTAGCAGTATCAGACTTTTCAATACCTCCTTGTGATAACTGGTCTGTACCCTTACTATTTTTAGACTTACTATCTCTCCTATCATCATTGGGTTCACTTGACAAATCCTCTTCTAGGTCACAATTAAAGAAGTTTAAACCATTAAGATTATTTATTTCAAGTTCATAGTCCTTGTTTTCTGAAGTGTTTTTGAAAGGAAAAACAGTTTCATAAAACTTGACATCTCTAGAATAAAAAATCTTTTTGGTTTCAAGACTGTACAACTTATATCCTTTTTATCAAAAGAATATCCACCAAACACAGACTTCTCAGACCTAGAAGAAAACTTATCATTATTATTTAAAACAGTGGAAAAACATAGACAGCCAAACACTTTTAGATGAGAGAGATTTGGTTCATTTTTAAAAATCATTTCATAAGGAGACTTTCTAGACAACACAGAGCTAGGAGTCCTGTTAATCAAGTAAACAGAAGTCAAAATACACTTAGGCCACATGTTTAAAGGTATTCCCCCTGGAACATGAGAGACCTAGCAACATTCAACAAATGTCTATGTTTTCTCTCAGCTATCCTATTTTGTTGAGGAGTATAAGCACAAAAAGTTTGATGAAAAATCCCATGTTCGTTACAAAACTTAATCATATTATGATTTACAAACTCAGTACCATTATCACTTTTATTAAATTGAATTTTAATCAAGTTATATAATATAGTGATATTTAAGAAAATTTCATCTTTCCCCCTCACCATTAGAGACTTGATAGTTTACACACCCTATTATCCTCTTTATTCAATTAACCCTCAGGTAAGGTCATATATACCTCTTCTACTAACTCCTCATATAAGAAGGCATTATTTATATCTAATTGATATATAGGCCAACTGTTATGAACAGCTAGAGTAAGTAAACACCTTACAGTCACAATTTTTACTACAGGAGAAAAAGTCTTCTCATAATCAATCCTCTCTTTCTGATTAAAACCCTTTGCCACTAATCTGGCTTTAAACCTATCAACTTCACCACTGGATTGATACTTTACCTTGTAAACCCACTTATGTCCTATTGGTTTTCTACCAATAGGTAACTTAGTAATTTCCCAAGTACCATTTCTGTTTAAAGCTTCCATTTCTTGATTCATAGCTTCTAACCATCTAATATCCTTAGCAGCCTCACTACATGTTCTAGGCTTAGTTATTTTATTAAGACTGGTAGAAAAAACATAATTTTATGTACTCAACTTTGAGTAATTCACTTGTCTATCAATATTATATTTCACTTTGGTATTAACCTCAAAATCACTTAATTTTACAGGCATACTTGTCTTTCTAGTAGACCTCCTAAGATTGACACCCTGATTGTCTGGATTCTCAACATGAACATGACTTTAAAATTGATTATTAAACTCTTGATAAGCTGTGTCATCACCCTCAGATTCACTATTATTGTCCTCAAGTATTGCACTTTCCAAGTTATCACAGGCTTCTTCTTATGATTTGCCATCATCAAGATGCCACACTTCATCTTTATTAGCAGAATTAGACTTTTCAGTACCTCCTTGTGATAACTGGTCTGTACCCTTACTATTTTCAGACTTACTATTTCTCCTATCATCATTGGGTTCACTTGACAAATCCTCTTTTAGGTCACAATTAAAGAAGTTTAAACCATTAAGATTATTTATTTCAAGTTCATAGTCCTTGTTTTCTGAACTATTTTTGAAAGGAAAAACAGTTTCATAAAACTTGACATCTCTAGAATAAAAAATCTTTTTGGTTTCAAAACTGTACAACTTATATCCTTTTTATCAAAAGAATATCCACCAAACACAGACTTCTCAGACCTAGAAGAAAACTTATCATTATTATTTAAAACAGTGGAAAAACATAGACAGCCAAACACTTTTAGATGAGAGAGATTTGGTTCATGTTTAAAAATCATTTCATAACGAGACTTTCCAGACAACACATAGCTAGGAGTCCTGTTAATCAAGTAAACAGGAGTCAAAATACACTCAGGCCACATGTTCAAAGGTATTCCCCCTGGAACATGAGAGACCTAGCAACATTCAACAAATGTCTATGTTTTCTCTCAGCTATCCCATTTTGTTGAGGAGTATAAGCACAAAAAGTTTGATGAATAATCCCATGTTCGTTACAAAACTTAATCATATTACGATTTACAAACTCAGTACCAGTACCACCACCTGAAAAGCATGTCAAAAACGAGTCAACTATGAAAATAGTTGGTGAGTTCTCAGGTTTATAAGAAATGCAAACATTTCAGCAAAATGAATTTCAGAAGTACGAACCATACTCGAACCTATCCCATACTAGGCTCATAACAAATGAGTTTCAAGGACAAGTGATATCAATTGGTTGTCAAAGATGCACAAAGGTATGATATGTATTCAAGCGTGTTTATGCAATGAGGCCACTACTTAAGCCGATTCAGCCGAGAACTGTGCCCCTATGTATCACATGCCCTAACATTAGCATGGAATGGTGATACTATACACTCCTGTTAGTTAGAGAGAAGGGATGGCTCTACCCCTAAATAGCGTTATCCATAAATATCAATGACTCATAATGAGTTAATAATATGTAGTTCCATGGACCCTTGCGAATATAGTAATTAAGCATCAACCAATAAGCATACATACCAATTGTATAAGTGGTAAAACAAAAGTTCATTCAGTTAAATAAATTCGTAAAGATAAAACCAATTCAATTTAAATAATCATACCATGCTTTCCACACCAAAACGAGTAAAAAACAGTAAGCGGGGGTGTGAAAACTCACTTTAACAATTAAGGCGTGAGTGCAAGAACGAGCACAATGAGTGTCACTAAAAGCAACCCTTGGACGTAGACCTCACTAGACGCGACCTAAGACAAATAAAAATACTTATAAAAATCTAAATAATTTGCTCGGACAAAAGAACGAAAACTAGATAGGTCACCTATTCTAAATATATAATATATTTTAGATGTTAATAGTGTATTATTTATAATATGCTAGTTGTTAAAATATACTATTAGATTATTAGATTGAGCATAACATTTGAGACGTACATATTATAAACATAATTACGTTAAAGACAAAATAACTAAACTATAATTTTGGACTAGTTTTGAAGAGCTTAAAATGGACAGGGGCCAAAAGTGTTACTTTAAAATTTATAATATTTATTTGTATCTACTTTTATAAATTAGGGACTAAAAATGTAAATTTCATCATAATTTTCCATGAAAAAAGCACCAAAATTGTAAATTACACTAAAATTTTGCATGAGAACAAAAAAGCCACGTGATGTCTTCCTCATTCAATTTCCATAATCAGATTCTATTTCCATAATCAGTATCATCTAACTCTTTTTTTTCTTTTGACGAGTAACATTTTAGCTAATGAGACTCTCGCGAGATATGTAAAAGGACAAGGAACCAAGTTTTACCTTGATGTCTATACAAGATAAGAATGATCGAAAGCTCAGTCGTCAGAAGTAATGGAGAACTCGCCGGAAAATGGTGAAACACAACTCGTAGGCAATTCGTACAAAATGAGAACAAACTAAAACGGAACACTTAACACGAACACCAGACGTGAGCATGAACACATAAACGCAACTAGGAAGCCAAATCACGAACACAGAGCTAAAATGATCACTAACATGAAGCCAATTAACACAAACACGAGTACGAACACAACTCGACCACGAACACGAACACTACCTTGTGATGTAACCTTAATCAGAATCTAAAGAAATACTATCGAAACACGGTACCCATGCCAGGCGTATATGAACATATTGACCCAAAAACTTTGCGCTACCATGAAGTACACCTGCCAACAACAATAGGGGAACCTTTTAACCCGAACTCAATACCCAGCAAACTGCTACGAGACTCATAAACCTAGTCATGGTCTAACCTCCTGCTAATGAAATCAACATCGTGTAACCCTAACCAAATTCGATCTAACGAACACCAACCTAAACATGTACCAGTCACGAACTCAAAACTGCAATCTATGCACGAACAACCTTTAAAAATCTATACTTACATATATTTTATGAGAAGATAAATCCTAAAAATGCATGGAATATCAAATCCTCCATCCCCGATGTTGAGTTCGAAAGGTAGCTCTTTACGGCAAGGTGAGAAGCGAATGACCACATCCAACGACGGAGCCAGCAGGGGGCCAGGGGGTGCTTGGCCACCCCCAACCGGCCGAATAGCCCACTTTGTTTTGATGAAAAATAAAAAAATTCGACCGGATAGACAATCGGAAATGAGCCGGAGAAGATGGTATAAAAGATACTGTAATCTTTTGCATAATAAGTGGTTGAAGGTATGTTCAAAAAAAAATGGTTGAAAGTTATGGTGTGTCAGTATCTTTTTCTTTCTCTCACATAGCATATATAGTTGTCATGTGGGTTTAGTTTAGATTGTTTTACGTAGTACAGTAGTAGTATAGGTTAGAGTACTTCATTATTCTTTATTATTTTGTATTTTGTTTTCTCTTAATATTAATGAGGTAAATTTAATAAATGGTTCGAGTAAAATGTTTTTTTTGGTAACGTTTATTTGCTATTTTTCCATTAATAAGTACATGATTTAAAAAACAATTTAAAGATATGATTTATTCTTTTTAATTTCACCAAACACATCATTTTATCTCAAGAAGTTGTACACTTAAGTTGTACACTTTTGAAAAAAGCATTGACTGACACTAACGAAATTTTATTTGTTATAATCCTTTGTGATAGATTGTATCTAACGAGACCCGACACATTAAACGTTTTTCCATTGAACCACTAATTTTACGGTCTCGAATAAATAATGAAACCATGTTACATTTGCTTCTAGGCTCGCCATTGCTTGAACCGGTATGTCGAACGATTCAAGTTTTAACCTAACTTTTAAACAAAGGAATCTATGTTACTATCGAAAAAAAAAATCGAGCCCCCCTAATACAAATTTCTGGCTCCGTCTCTGACCACATCATGGAGGATGTGATGACGGTGGTCTGAATAAAGATGGCAACGTTGTTTTCCCAAACAACGATGGGTATGGTGCAATGTTTTAAAAACCGGGTTGACTCGGCCGGTCGAACCGGTTGACCCGTGAACCGGCTCGGAGACCGGGCCGGATGTGACCGGGTTTTTGCTTGTTTGTGAACCGGATTGAACCGCCGGTTTTTCGTTGACCCGGGTTGACCCGGTTTGATAAACCCGGCCGGGTCGTGACTTTTTAAAAAAATATATAACAAAAACTTTTTTTTCCCATAAACATTTCTAAGTTTAATTGATAAATTGAAGTGATGATGATTAGTTTTAATTAAAATATAGTCAAAACTAAATTAAAACACCAACTAATTTTTTTTATTATAGGCTATTACAACTTATAATAATGAGTTAATTGTTTTTGCAAATCTTTGCTATAATTTTATATATATAGAACTAAAAAAACTAAAACTAATGAGTAAAGACTCAATATTTTTCATCGGTTTAATTGAAAGTATGATAAACTATGAGATAATACAATACTACATATTAAATATATGTAAAAAATATACATATGTATAAAACCGGTTTGACCGGACGGTTCAACCGGTTGAACCGGTAACCCGGTGAACCGGTCACTAAACCGGATCAACTAAAAAACCGGGTTTTAAAACATTGGTACGGTGTAAATAGGTGCTTGTATATGATGGTTGATTTATGGTGGCATGTGGTTGTAAAATAAAGATTATGGTAACAGTGAAGGTTGTTGGAGTAGAGAAGATAATGTTTGATTTCAACTCTTTAATTATATGACTAGTCAATGTTGAGTAAAATTCTACGTGTATAAGTTCAACGATATGAGATGCCACGAGAGCATTGGTTTGACACGTCAACAAGTTGAAATCAGTAAAATAATGACCAATGTGACTCAATTAAATATTTTTAGAAGTGCACTGATATGGATAAGTTAAAAGTTTGTAGGTGACTCATATAGATATGTAAAAAAACAATAGTGTTGTAGTGCAGAAGTTCTTTTGCAATAAGTTTAAGTACTAGTCATAATAGAATGTCATGTGTTAACCAAATTCAACAAGTGTGATGTGAGATGAAGAGTATGTGTCATCTAGATGGTTAGTGGTGCATAATAGTTCGGTTTAATGGGTAAATTATACCTTATAATGTCTTAAGTATAGACTGTAAACGAATAAACGTATAGATATAAATATCGGGTTATACTAAAAAAGATGTACACGCGTAAAATGGATTAAGTTTTTAAGTGTGGTGGCACTAAATATTTTAAAATAGCTTGAGCATATCATTTATAATGAATTAACACTTAAATACAATCATGGGTCGAGGTACTTTTTAAAACGCGAGGGTGCCTAAAGCAATTGTACACAAAGCATGAAAATGACTCGCTTAACACAAAACTAGTTTAACAAGAATAGTTTTAGTCAAAGACATTATAATTTATTATCAGTCACTCTCCTAAGTTTAGACGGTTGTCATACATTGGGATGCCCAACAGTCATGTTAAACTTTGACACATCAACAATATTCAACATATTAATAATGGTATAAGTCATATGCTGACTTGCACCACAGTCTATTATCCAACCAATGTAAATTTTATAAGAGCTTATATCAGAATTATGGTTAAACAATATTGAGGAACAAAAACTTATCACACAGTTAGTACCTGCAATATTTGCAAGTATGCTGCTAGAACCAAATTTCTCACTAATAAGAGACATCAATCTTCTATACTGATCATCAGTGAAAGTGTTAGATTGATCCCTATTTCTAGTAACAACATTATTACTTGTCGACACTCTATTAGCACCAATATTCTTTTTGAAATTAGGAGGATATCCAACAAGCTCAGAACATCTATCAGCACTATTGTTAGAACCAGTCCAGTTATTGTTTCTATTATTAGTCCTAGCCACAAAAGCAGTATTACCATTACCAATCTTAGGCACATAATGAGATTTTTAAAATTAGAAACCGATGGTTCGGTTTTTGCTTTTTCCAAAAACCGCAAAATTAGGTTCGGTGTCGGTTTTTTTCCAAAAACCAAACCGAATTGGTTTTATTGTATAGTAATAGTAATAAATATAATAACTAAATGGGAGGTGATTTGCACACTCAAATTTTTGATTGGGACACTCATTGTACAAAGAATTAAAGCACACTGTAAAACATTGTATAAGTATGTAATGCACACAAAAGAGTGTCCTAATAAAAAAAGTGAATGTGCAAATCAATTCCCTAACTAAATAAATCAATTTTATATATTCATATCATTTTGGGGGTGTAATTATAATATATTATTTATCTTAGCGTTTATATGTGTGTTTGTCGTGTACGTATATTTCCTTGACAATATATCATTACATATGTGACAATGATCATATTATGTGTATGTTCACTTGCAAGTGTGTGTTTTATTTATATGTGCGTAATCGTAGAAACCGTTGGAAATTTAGTGCAATTGTGATAATCAAATCATACTTAGAAATGGGTTTGGAGGTACGGAGTGTATACCCATCAAGTCACTGATTTTCCCTAACTCTTTTAGTGGTTAGAATTAAATGGGTGGTTATAAATATTTAAGTGGCAGGTTTGACTACACTAAATGTTTTGTAATATCTTTTGCCTATTTAAGTGGTAGATTTGACTGCATTAATGACCATGTATTTAATTTGGTCATGTAACCACTAATTCCTAAATTATGGAGGATAATTATGGAAGAGATTATTTGGTCATTAATCTATCACTAATTCCATGAATAGGTTTTGAGTAAATCCTCTATAAATAGGGATCACAATTGCATGGAAAAACACACAGAAAACAAAAAACACATAGAAATGCCGGGTTCTTGATCTGTGCCTAGAACAAGAACAAACACTTGGTTTTATCCCAAAGAGGTATTCGTGTAACCCAGGCATGGGGTCAAATAATATTCTTTGGAAAGTGATTACACGACTTCAAGTGATATTCGGTAACCATCTTGGTAATTAGCTAGGCTATTGATTGTCTTCACCCTGATCCGGGATTTACTACAACCAACAATCAAAGAAGATTATTTTGTGATAATCAATGGTTGCTGCTGCTATGAGTGTGGTGTATGTGTTCACTACTCCTATTCTTGAAGATGGTGGTGATGATCCAACCGTGGAACAAGTCAGGAATAGGGTAAAGTGGATAATGATGACTATGTTTGCGGAGGTTTAATCCTCAAAGGTATGTCTGATCCTTTATTTGATATTTACAAAAATGTTGAATCTTGAAAAGAACTATGGGATTCCTTGGAGGCCAAATATATGGCTGAGGATGCATCAAGTAAGAAGTTCCTTGTTAGTAATTTCACAAATTACAAAATAACTGATTCAAGACCAGTTATGGAACAACACAATGAACTTTTTGGTATACTTGGTAGATTTACACAACATAAAATGAACATGGATGAGGCTATTCAGATCTCTTGTATCATTGATAAACTCCCTCCTTCTTGGAAAGATTTCAAGCATACCTTGAAACATAAGAAGGAAGAGTTAACTCTTGTTGAGTTGGGCAGTCATCTGCGCATTGAGGAGTCCCTCAGGGCGCAGGATAGTGACAAGCCAAAGGGACACAATGTTGTTGGTCCACAGTAATTGGACGTGGTTGTGTAGATCTTAGATTTAGTTCTGGAAAGATTGTTTCCTTGTTTAATGTTTTGCATGTTTCTAATATTAGGAATAATTTGGTTTCAAGTGGTGTTTTGAATAACTGTGGTTATAATCAAGTAACTGAAATGTGATAAATTTGTTTTGTCTAAACATGGTGTGTTTATTGGTTTTGTCTAAACATGGTGTGTTTATTGGTTTTGGCTATTTGTGTAATCAAATGTTCAAGCTAATATTGCTAATAATATTGGTAAATAAACCTTTATGTCAACCTTTAAACTGAATGATTCAATCATATGGTACGTTAGATTGGGCAATGTCCACTTTAATAATAATATGCAAGATATGTCTAAGGATGGGTTAATCCTTGTTTTGACATGAACACTAAAAAATGTAAGACTTGCATACTAACCAAAATTACAAGAAACCATTATAAAAAACCATTACAAGAAACCATTTCAAGAAACCATTCCAAAATTATTTGTACTTATTATACCCATTTTCATGGTCCATTTGTTGATATCATGATTAGATTATTTACTTTTCCAGGCTGTGTGACGTTATTTAGCCCACACAAAACAACTTTAATGTTTGTTATACGTGATAAAAGGAGGGCAAGTTTTTCTGCTGCAACATCTGTTATGATACGATAATCTGATGTGAATCTGATTTAAATATCTTCTAACGACTTACAAACTCCTTGAAAATCTAGAGCCTGTTTCGAGGGAAGATATCTCAAACGTTATATTTCCAGGTTAGCAATGACATACATTATAGACAAACCATTCAAAACAACAAAATTTGTGCAACCTTTCTCACTCCTATTTTTTTTTTGCTAAAAAAGCACTTAAGATAAAACAACTAAACTTTAGTCATGATATTCAAACGTCTTATGTTTGTTTTACAAGGAAACTACATTGAAGAGTCATCTTAATAGAGTAACAGTACAAGAAGCCATTTACTATAAGTTGTAATAATAAAAAAGGAAGATAAAACTAACCAAGCTCCATCATGTACAAGCCTTAGATAACTCAATCCTTCAGATTTTGTTGACAACAAGACAAGATCCGGTCTTAAAATTGTGCTACATATTTCAAATGATGGCTTCTTGTTGATATCACTTTGTTGTAGGCAAAAGCAAGATACGATGTAACATATATCCAAATTGAAAACAAAGTGGTTAATGCATAAATTTGAACTAATAGCAGTAAACAAGTTGCAAAAAGGAAAACTTTAATATTTAAAGCAAGTGAACATGAAGTTGAAACTTACTAGAAATCAATTATACCAAGAATTTTCAAATCTAATTGGCAAGATCGTGTATTGGATTTGTAATACATTAGATTGTTCGAACAAACTACAATAACACTCCGCCATATGGAGTAGGCACTGCAAGAAGCTTGTTTAATAAAAAGATATAGTATCAACAAATTTATAAAATTGATATTAAACAAGCTTCTTGCAGTGCCTGCTCCATATGGCGGAGTTATTGTAGTTTGTTCGAACAATCTAATGTATTATAAATCCTATACACGATCTTGTCAATTAGATTTGAACAATCTTGGTATGATTGATTTCGATTAAGTTTCAACTTAATGTTCACTTGCTTTAAATATTAAAGTTTTTCTTTTTGCAATTTGTTTACTTCGAATTTATGTATCAAACACTTTGTTTTGAATTTGGATATATGTTACATCGTATCTTGCTTTTACCTACAACAAAGTAGTATTAATAAGAAGCATCATTTGAAAATTGTAGCACAATTTTAAGACCGGATCTTGTCTTGTTGTAAGCAAAATCTGGAGGATTGAGTTATCTAACGCTTGTACATGACGGAGTTTGGTTAGTTTTATCTTCCTTTTTTATTATTACAACTTATAGTAAATGACTTCTTGTACTGTTACTCTATTAAGATGACTCTTCACTATAGTTTCCTTGTAAAACAAACATAAGACGTTTGAATATCATGATTGAAGTTTAGTTGTTTTATTTTAAGTGCTTTTTTAGCCAAAAAATAGGAGTGAGAAAGGTTGCATAAGTTTTGTTGTTTTAAATCGTTTGTCTATAATGCATGTCTTTGTTTGCAGCACTGTGTAGAGGCTTGAAGTTCATCCTTGGACATGGGATGCATTCTTAACATCGGTTAGTTCTTCTCTGAATAACACCTAAGATTCATTTTATCTCTTAAAAAATTTATGGAATCGAGAACATATGGCTGGAAACGACGCCCTGGCTTAGTCATTTGTTTTTTTTGGGTCTTGCACACGTACGTCACAAAACCTATTATGTTTATCAGCATTTGCACTATGTAATGAAGAAACACTTCTATTCTGTTTGATGAGCTAAAAATAAAATGTGGAACCACAGATTGCTTTTTTGTGCACATTTTAAAAGACTCCTTTGATTTGCAACGAAAATATACCAGCCACGCAATATTTATAGTTTTAGTTGTTTTTTGATTTTCAAAATGCAGAACATGATCGAATATAAAGATAAAGACACTGATGACCATTGGCCCTTTGAAAGACTTGTGAGTTTTTTTGTTTCTGTGTAGGACGCAAAATGCATGCATAGTAATTCCCATCCATATATAAGCAATACCTGGTGTGAGTAATCATATTAATGCCTTAAAGAACTTCATTCCTGGCGACTCACGACCTCTTCAATCCATTTCACCATTTTCCTTCTAACTTATTTTTACTTTTTTATTCAAAAGATAATTCAAATCAATTCGTGTATAAGTAAATGGGATGTGATGCCACCTCTACAAAAAGATCTTACTTAGAAGCTTTAATTTCAAATCAATTCGTGTATAAGTAAATTCTATATTGTGGTGAACAATCAAGTTGCGTTTACCACCGATCCACAAGCGAAGATCTTCTCAGTATTGTACTGATGTTGCTAAGGCTTTAGATGCTCCTATCTTTCATGTTAATGGTGATGATGTTGAAGCAGTTGCTCATGCTTGCGAGCTTGCAGCAGAGTGGCGCCAGACGTTCCACTCTGACGTCGTTGTTGACATTGTCTGTTATTGTGGATTTGGGCATAACGAAATCGATGAACCCTCTTTCACCCAACCCAAAATGTACAAGGTCAGTTATCTTATGATTATCTGGTATTTGTAATTTTTTCTACTGCTTTAAGTATAGCTTTTCAGTTTCTGGGTGATTATGGTTGTTACAGATCATCAGGAATCATCCTTCGTCACTAGAGATCTACCAGAAGAAGCTTCTCGAAAGTGGCCTGGCTACAAAAGAAAATATTGATGCAATACAAAACAAGGTTACCACCATCCTAAATGAAGAAAATTCTTGCTACAAGGTTACGTTCCCGCAAAGGAGAGACTGCCTTTCAGCTTACTGACCGGATTTCAATTCCCCTGAACAGCTTTCACGCATCCGTAACACTGGGTAATTTTTTTTGTATGTTATTTACACAGTAACACAGATAGGCTCGTTTCCTGATCTGTTATTAAGAAGTTTATGTTGTTCTGCAGTGTAAAACCAGAGATCTTGGAAAATGTTGGGAAGGCCATTACAACTCTTCCCGATACTTTCAAGCCTCACAGAGCAGTTAAGAAAATATTTTGCGGATCATTTCAAGATGATCGATACTGGGGAGGGTGTTGACTGGGCCGTTGCAGAAGCCCTTGCTTTCGCAACATTGTTGGTTGAAGGAAATCACGTGAGATTGAGTGGTCAAGATGTGAAAGAAGGGTAAACAAACCTTTTATTTTTTTTATTTTTTTCAGTCATAGACATTCTGTTGTGTTCATGACCAGGAAACTGGGAACGCTACTGTCCTTGACCAAGAAATGATGAAATCAACATGAGGAAATGTTTACTGTAACAACAGGTAAATAAGAGATTTTACAAATATGGATTTATGATTTATTTTAATGCGATTATATGTTATGTCACTTGAAGCTTATGCTGTTGCCAATTATTTGTCATTAAGGTAATGATCCTCCGAATTGATAATGAGCTTACATGCCAATAAAGTTAGTTTTTATCTTTCAGGAACCAACCTTTTTTTACCAAACTAGTCGTGGTAGACGTAAAAGAGCTAAAAAACTATCCCCCCTGCTCAAAGGATTGTTATGTTTAACAGGACACACTTCTCTGAAAGACAATGATCAGGATACCCAAATGTATGCCTAAACCTGCATGACACAACTCCGTTGGGTCCAGGGAATATGCCCACTTACTCACAAAGGGATTGGCTAATACCATGTAGAATTAGGCACAAGTTTAAACATCCCAATCACTTGTCTTTATAAAATTGTTTTGGCTAATACCATGTAGAATTAGGCACAAGTTTAAACATCCCAATCACTTGTCTTTATAAAATTGTTTGGCTATTGATGAGATGCCTAGAATGCCCCTCAATAAGGACAAGAACAAAAGTCGAAACATAAATCATTTTCTTGGGATATGTGGAATTAAAATGAGTTTTTTCTGTCTGTGACAAAATGCTCCGGATTAGTTTATAGTGCCAACCAGTTATTGAAGTTTTTTTTTCAAGATTTTTTGTCAACCCAAATGAGTGAGAAATTCTAATGCTTTTGAAGTTAGCTTCGTGTTTCTCACAGAGGAAAGTTATCCATAAGGACTAGGGGTGAGCAAAACGGACCGTGGACCCGACCGAATCGATAAACCGGCCCGGACCGAACCTATTTCGGTCCGGTCCTCGGCCCATCCTTTTTCTTATTTTATGTCCTCGGTGGTCGGTTCGGTCTTATGAAAAAACCCACAATTATGTCTTGTTGGACCGGACCGAAGACCGAACTGACCCGGACCGGACCATTTCGGTCCGGTGTTTTGACCAAACTCGGTTTTGGTCCGGTCCGGTTTTCGTCGATCTGGGCCGGTTTTCGGACGTGAGCACCCCTAATAAGGACTATACCTTTCCCTCCATGGGGTTATCATTGTTTTTTTTATACAATCGATCATCATAATTTGTTCCTTGCAGGATGCATTAGAATGCTACTTGTCATATTAAGAATACTATCTTAACTCTTATAATATTCTTTGAATGCTAGTTTCATAACTCTTGTTCGATTTTCAAATTTTGAACACAGTTCTCTTTCGGAGTTTGGCGTCCTGGGATTTGAATTGGGATATTCAATGGAAAACCCCAACTCGCTTGTGATATGGGAAGCTCAATTTGGTGATTTTTCAAATGGAGCTCAGGTGATATTTGATCAATTCTTGAGTAGTGGGGAGGCTAAATGGTTGCGCCAGACAGGGTTAGTTGTGTTGTTACCTCATGGTTACGATGGTCAAGGCCCTGAACACTCAAGTGCAAGACTCGAGCGTTTCCTTCAGGTGAGGCTCTTCTAGTTTACTGCATATTTATTTCCTTGGGTATCGATAAGATGCTAATAACTTGTTATAATGGCAGATGAGTGATGATAACCCATTTGTTATTCCTGAGATGGAACCAACCCTGCGTAATCAAATTCAAACATGCAATTGGCAAGTTGTCAATGTTACAACTCCAGCAAATTATTTCCATGTGTTGCGTCGACAGGTGAGTTCTTCTGTCTGACATATTCTAACATTTATGAAAGGTTTATGATGTTCATCTCTTTCTCACATTTCGTTGTGGTATACCAGCTGCATAGGGAGTTCCGTAAGCCACTTATCGTAATGGCTCCAAAGAATTTGCTCCGTCATAAAGACTGCAAATCAAACTTGTCTGAGTTTGATGATGTCCAAGGTCACCCAGGTTTCGACAAACAAGGAACCAGATTTAAGCGACTCATCAAGGACCGGAATGACCACTCAGATCTTGAAGAGGGCATTAGACGTTTAGTTCTTTGCTCTGGAAAGGTCAGTTAATATTCGAAAGTTGGTTTGTGGCAAATTCTATCCTTTAATTTATGAATGGATCTGGTTGCATTTTCTCTTATGAGTCCAAATAAATTCTAGCCAAAATGCAAATAAGTCTAATGGGTTGAGAGGCGTCCAATGTGTTTTTTTACTTCATACAGTATTGTAAGCTGTTTTATATAAATTTTTTTGTTAAATGATAATAACATTGAATGTATTAATTATCTATAAAAGAAAATTAAAACACTAGGCAGAACTTTGTGTGGGCCAAGATGGCAAATTTTGCCAGTTACCCAACCTGCATGTGTTTCTGATCGTGTTGAACAGCTTTGCCCATTCCCGTATGATCTCATCCAGCGTGAACTAAAGCGCTATCCAAGTAAGTTTAGACATAGTAACAGACGTGCAAAGTATTTCAAAGTTCTCTTAAGCAACTTCATTTGTGGCGTATGTGGGAACGACTGACCAATGTATTCGTGTTTTGAAACCTTTCAGATGCAGAAGTTGTCTGGTGCCAGGAGGAGCCAATGAACATGGGCCCCTACAGTTACATTGCCCCACGCCTTGCTACTGCCATGAAGGCACTCGATAGAGGCACTATAGATGATGTCAAATACGTGGGTCGTGCTCCTGCTGCTGCCACTGCAACTGGTTTCTACACCGTGCACACAAGAGAGCAGTCGGAACTCGTGCAGAAGGCCTTGCAACAAGAAACTCTCCCCAATCCTGCCCTTTGTTAGAGCCCTCATCCTGGTATGTATACAACTGTAAGCTTGTTCATAAAAAGGAAAATGTTTTCGGGTCTGCCAACCCAAACCTGTTAACAAGCCCGTCTTAACACTTGTAGTTTTATCCATTTTGGCAAATACTATTTTAAATAACCCAACTCACATAATTGCAGGGTGTCCATCTTTGTTGAGTGCTGGTGCATCATCTTTTTGATTTCATTATTCAAAAGTTATTCGCGTATAGGGAACATTACGCGTGTAATAATAACGCACAATTGTTCAGATGAGAATTATGTACATGGCGCCATGGGTTCATGGCATGTAAGTTTTTTTGCTTGTATCCCCTTCTTGGCTGTTAATTTTGCACAAACTTGTTTTGGTAACGATGACCGTATCAGAATGTGATTGGACTTCATTTGACACCAAGTAATATTTATTCTGGCCTCTACCCGATCATGTTGGGTTCAACTTCAAAAGTTAATTTTGTCGATCTTATTTTTGTTTCTTTCGTATCACCTAAATGACACCCAACTAAACATGTTTGGGTGACATTTCTTTTGATATAGACAAATGTCATCCGTTGTATTTCTTGTTAATTGTGAATTGGGTATTGAATATGATAACTAAGAAGGATTGTGGCCCGTGCGTTGCGGCGCTCTTATTTGTCTTTGGTTTGTTTTGCGTGAATTTACGTTAGTTGTATTCTAGACTAACTTTTACATATTTGGCTGTCATTAAACTGTAGGGTAGTTTTTAAAGTTAATATGTAGGTTAAGAGTGTTTTTTGAATATATAATTTTTTAAATATATATCAAGTGTCGACAATTATTCTAGAATAATACTTATCTCAAAATCAAATTTATATTGCGCTCGTTTTGTTCGTAATTCAAATCTTTTTGCATCGGTATATTTTATTTATTAAAGAAGTTGATGGATGTGTTAGATGTTTGACAAAAATGTTTGTTATATAAAATAGTCGTAAAAAAATATAAAGTAATTTATATAATTCAAACTTTCATAGAATTGCACGCATTTGATCGTTGAGGTTTATTTTAAAATTATTAGTTAACTTAGGGGTGTCTTTTGAATTTTTTTTAAGATTATATATTAAATTTTAATATTTTTTATAAAATCATTTTAATATTTTTTATAAAATTGTTTTTATAAAATCATACGTATGTCAGAAGCATTACAATAATGACCTCGTTTTGTTCGCAATCCGAAAATCTTCGCAGCGGTATACTTTTTAATAAATAAATCGACATATATGTGTTACATATTTGATAAATAAACTTTGTTATATAAAAAATCGTAAATAACTAAAAGTTCAAAGTAATTTTCGTAATTTGTCGCAAAGTATAAGGGTGCGTTTTGTAATTTTTTGTTTTGTTTTTGGCTGGGCCCTGTTTTGGGGCTAATTAATTTTTGGTATCAACAAGCAAAGTTACTGCGCGTTGCTGCGGGACGGGTTTTTTCTGTTGCTGCGGGGCAGGGTTTTTTTTTAATTGGTGTGGACACTTATTTTTTTTTTTAGTTTTTTTTAGCTTTTTCTTTCCTGTATTCGGCGTGTTTTTTTTATATTGCCTGCTTGTATGTTCCACGTTATTATACTCGCGCCATAAATGTTGACTAAGTAAAAAAGGGAAAAAAACAAATGGGTTGGCCCGAGGCGGGGCATAATTTTTTTAATTGATTTTGAACGAATATTGAGTAGGAATGTGCACGTGCGTTACAACGGGGTTGACTTGTATTCGACGTTTTTTTATATTGCGTAGTTATATGTTCCGCATTATTATACTCGTGCTATAAATCTTGACTAAATAAAAAAGAAAAAAAAACCAAATGGGCCGGCCCAAAAATGGGAGCCCAAAAAAATCACTATGGCCCGACACTATTCCTCGTAGCACTGTAGCATGACATCTCAATTGATTATTTTTAATTGATTTTGAACGAATATTGAGTAGGAATGTGCACGTGCGTTACAACGGGGCTGACTTGTATTCGACGTTTTTTTTATATTGCGTAGTTATATGTTCCGCATTATTATACTTGTACTATAAATCTTGACTAAATAAAAAAGAAAAAAAAACCAAATGGGCCGGCCCAAAAATGAGAGCCCAAAAAAATCACTATAGCCCGACACTATTCCTCGTAGCACTGTAGCATGACATCTCAATTGATTATATATATAATGGGCCAGTCAAACCGTCATGTTCGACCAACGCCTATTGATAAATATAGTAATGAGAGTTTGATACATAATATAGGATACGTTGAACGTTTTAAAAAGAAGGCTTGAGCCCAATAAAATAAACTAATCCAATACTAAATATTCGACTAACGTTATCTCGCAGTTTGAGCGGTAAGACACCGAACGCTTAAGCTAGAACGAAACTCCTCAAACAAAGCTGAATATGTCCGCCAACTGATAACGAGATGGAACATGATTCTTTTCGAGAAGGATACTCCTTCACAAGCGAGGATTTTTGATAACATTGTTTCTAATTCTTATTATTGGTGTAAGTTTAGATGTAAAGCCTCGTTCAAATGGATCGATTGGCTCAAAAACCCGTATCTTGTAATTGTCTAATTCTAGCTCCTTGCTAGTCGTTTAATAAAGTTGATGTTCAAAAAAAAACGAGATGGAACATGAAGAACACGAACTTGGCTAGTAGCAACCAAATCACGAACAAAATGAATATCAATCTCTGTATATTTCGTACGTTGCAACTGAACAATATTAGACGACAAATAATTGACATTATTACAGTAAACAAGCATAGTGAAAGACAAAAGTGTATGCAGCTCACGTAATAAATTTCACAACCAACATGTCTCTTTAACAGCATTGGCAACACCTAATAATTAGGTTTTAGTGAAATCTAATCAGTTTAAAATCTGATTGAATGTGTGTGGAAAAGTATACAAAGATCAAGATTTACACAACTATTGAATTCAACCAACCTCCCATTTTATTCTTCTAATCACAACATCAGACTACTACAGCTTCAAATGCAGTAACTGGTTTTGAGTTCAGTACAAATACAAAGAAAGAAAGATCCAAACTAAACAACAACTCTAAATCTTTCACACAGATTGTGAAAGATTAACAATGAAGACTTGGGCTGAGCTTTGAATAGGAAAAAGAGTGGATCTGCAGGGTCCCAAATGAATTGGCTTATTCGAAAAAGGCCTTGTTCTTTGGAAGATCTATCTCGTGTCTAGTACTGCACGGTTCCACTCTGCAAGAACTCCGAATCATTCTCTTGAAGCTCATCCTCTTCATCATAAATGATCCGCTTGCCCCGAAATGGAGAGAAAAATGATAACTGAAAACAATAAGAAAATGATTAACCCTAATCTACACCCTGAGCTAGTATATATAGCCTTCATAATATCCTCACAGCTACAACAGACCTTCATCTTCTAACTATTACACCTCCAGTCCCTGCAATATCAAATACACAGATACTAGGAAATATAAAAGTTATAAGATATTACCTTTTCAGCCCCTGTGATAGCATAAGCCTCATAACTAAACATATCAGATACAAGAACTTGTTTATTCATTTTATCATTCCCCTATAAACTAGCTCTTGTACATGTCATATAACCCTAACTATCACAAAACTTATTGTGATCCTGCACAGTTAAACCCTTAGTAAAAATGTAAGCCACATTATCAACTGATTTAACTTTCACATTTTTAACCACACCGGCTGAGACTTATTCTCTTAAAAAAAACAACTCAATCTCAAAGTGTTTAGTTTTCTCATGTAAAACTGGATTTGCTGCAATCTGAATTGCAAAACTATTGTCACAATGAATAGGAACATGGAGAGATATCTGAACATTTAATTCAGTCAAAATCTTGTGAATCCAAATCACTTCACAAGTAACAGTATTCTTTGCTCTGTACTCTGCCTCAGCAGAAGACTTAGCAAGCATTGACTGCTTCTTACTTTTCCAGGATACGAGATT
>BQNB010072741.1:5419-29836 GCA_026074375.1 Tanacetum coccineum
CAAGCATCACAAAAATGTTTATCATATTTTAGCTTAGGTAAGTTTCTAACTAATTCTTTAGATGACAACGATTGAATTAAACGCATATTTGCATGACCAAGTCTTCTATGCCATAAGGTAGAGTTATCTACTACCGTGGCGATACATAATTTGTCTTGAGACTTATTTCCTAATTTCATTACATATAAACCATTTTTCCTAATCTCATTTCCTATGATTTTATCATCTTTAATTATTTCACTACCTTATTCCGTGAATAAGAGTTGACACTTATTATCACAAATTTGACTGACACTAAGTAAGTTAAAGGCTAAGTTATCTACGTGTTCTACATTAGATATAGTAAGAGAGTCATTAGAGATTGTACCATTTTGTTAGGAATACGAAAGTATCGATCACTTCCATAATTATTATATGACGGGCTCGTAGTATAATTGTTAGAACTTAAGTAAGCTAGTAAGGCCCAAGGTAAGCCTATCAAGAATACCATGGCCGACCATAGACTAAGTGTTTATACCCCTCTCTATGCCTTGGAGACGGTTGGTGGTTCACTTTTCTTAATCTAATTTTTGTTCATTTTCTTTTCTCTCTCTAGAAGTGTTCATCCCTCATTTCTCTCTTTAGTTCTTCATTCTTTTATGTGTAATATTAGATAATCAATATTCTACAATTGGTATCAGAGCCATGGGGTGATATAGTTTGGTGTTGTGTGCGTTTGTTTACTTGGTTTTATGCATGCGTTTTTTGTTCGATCCATATACAAAAGATTTCATCTTTTGTGTGTTCTAATACCATAAAGTTTAGTACTTAGATGTTTATCTATCATAGTATGAGCTTGGTTTAAAAGCATAACTTTCAAAACATCACAAATCTTCATTTTTTTAGTATTTTTGGTTCAAACTAGTTTTTGAGTCCAAAATCTTGATCCGAAAATTTTTTTGTGTTAAAATCATAAAGTTTGTGTTTTAAAGGTTTTCCTAGTCTTAGAATAGCAAGAAGTACAAGTGATTTCAAGTAAAGACATCAAAATTGTGTTCTTAAGTGATTTGAAGTGTTTGAAGACGGGGTTTTTTTTATACACGTTGTTTGAATCCAGCGATTTATACAAGTTGAATCCAACGATTTATACTTATTTGAATCCAACGATTTATACGTATTTGAATTCATCGATCTATACGTTGTGCATTCAGCTATTTATACGTGAGGCATTCCAGCGATTTATACGTGAGGCATTCCAGCGATTTATACGTGAAGCATCCCAGCGATTTATACGTGTTAATTCCAGCGATTTATACCTGATAATATCCAACGATTTATACCAAAGTTATATCCAGTGATTTATACCTCACTATATCCGGCGATTTATACCTGTTTTCAAATGGCGATTTATACGTCCTTCTTAGGGTGATTTATACTCGTACCTTGGAAGATTTATATAGCCTTGGAGATTTATACGGTTTTTTTGTGATCTATAAAATCCCGTGAAGTACTTTCTCGGTTTTATCAAGAATAGTAAAATCCCGTGTAATCTTAAGACTCATTCACTTAATACAAACATCAATTTATCACAACAACCTCTTATCACTAAACGATTAAAAGGTTTTCTTTTCTCATCAAATTGAAATGGATTCTATTATTCCACTTGGACAAAAGAATACTCTTGCTGAGTACATGATACTCTCTGGTGCTGACAATCGTCCACCCATGTTGGACAAGGACCTGTATTATTCGTGGAAAAGTAGAATGGAATTATACATGCAAAACTAAGAGCATGGAATAATGATACTTGAATCAATTAAACACGGTCCACTCATTTGGTCTACTATTGAAGAGAATGGGGTGACCAGAACAAAGAAATATGTTGAGTTGTCTGTTGCTGAGAAAATCCAAGCTAATTGTGATATGAAAGCAACCAATATCATTCTTCAAGGTCTACCAACTGATATCTATTCACTTGTGAATCATCACAGAGTTGCCAAAGATTTATGGGAGAGAGTTCAATTACTGATGCAAGGTACTTCTTTGACTAGGCAAGAAAGAGAGTGTAAGTTGTATGATGCATTTGATAAGTTTACTCACATTAAGGGAGAAACACTTCATAAGTATTATTTGAGATTCACTCAGCTAATTAATGATATGAACATCTACAAAATGAACATGGAGCAATTTCAAGTTAATACTAAGTTTTTAAACAGTCTTCCACCAGAATGGAGCAAATTTGTGACTGATGTCAAGCTCGTGAAGGATTTGCATACTACCAACTTTGATCAGCTTCATGCATATCTTAAACAACACGAACTCCATGCAAATGAAGTCCATATTCTGCGTGAACGCAATCAAGATCCACTTGCACTTGTAGCAAATTAGCAGATGACACCACCTCACTTCAACACTTATCAGTCTTCATACAACAATCCTCAGATTCTACAACAGTTTCCACCATCTCAGTATGGATCAATTCATCCCACTCAACATTACTCATCAACTTATCCATCACAACCTCAATTCAATCATTCATCAGTTCAACCATCATATCCATATCAGTCTTAAATGAATCATCAAACCTCATCTGTTCCAAAAATTGCTTATCAATCACCTTAAGGTTCTACATAACCAATGACTGAGTCACCTCTTATGGACTCGTGTTTTGTTGTTCCTGTATTCTCTCCAGGAGATGATCTAATTGCTTATCTTAACAAGGCAATGGCTTTTCTAACAGATGCAGATTCTTCAAGGTTCCCCTCAACCAATAATCAACTTAGAACTTCCTCGAACCTAAGAAACCAAGCCATTATTCAAGATGGTAGGGTCACAGTGCAACAAGTACAGGGGATACAAGGTCAAAGTTATTCTGGTATTGGGTATAAGAGTAATGCTACTAGCTCTGGGGGAAACAATGCAAGCGGAAAGAAAAGGGTTGTTAAATGCTACAACTATCAAGGTGAAGGACATATGGCGAGGCAATGCACTCAGCCTAAGCGACCAAGGAATGCAGCATGGTATAAGGAGAAAGCAATGTTGGCTGAAGCTCAGGAAGCTGGACAAATTTTGGATGAACTCGCATTTCTTGTAGATCTAGGGATTCCAAATGGTCAAGCTGTTCAAACAATCATTAAACACTACTGCTTTCCAGACTGAGGATTTTGATACTTATGATTCTGACTGTGATGATCTCTTGAATGCACAAGCGGTTCTCATGGCCAATATCTCCAACTATGGTTCTGACGTTATCTCTGAGGTACCTCATTCTGATATCTATCTTAATGATGATATGGAGAATCAAAGTGTGCATGTAATGCAGGATTTTGAACAATCACCAGTTATGGATTTTACAAATAATGAGATACATAGTGATAACAATATCATTCTGTATTCTTAATATTTAAAAGAAACACAACAGGCAACTGTTCAAGATACTAATTTGCAGGCACAACAAGATTCAATGATTTTATCTGTGATTGAACAAATGTCAGAATAAATGATTAATCATGTAAATAATTGGAAAAAGGCTAATAAGGAAGAGAATCATTAATCAGTAACCGCTGAGCTTGAGAGATATAAGGAAAGAGTCAAAACTTTTGAACAACGTCTTAATATTGATTTAACTTGTCATGAAAAAATGATTGATTCTCAAATGGATGATATGATTAAGGAGAAGATTGCACTGAAAGAACAAGTTGAATCACTTGAGCAAAATCTTTCTAAACAAATTAAAGAAAAGGAATGTTTATTGCAAACATTCACAATTTATATGATGGTATTGTTATGTCTGATAAACATGTTGCTATGCCTGTGATTGATGATGAGGAAACATTAATTTTGGAAGAAGATAGTCGATCAAAAATGTCTGAAAAAGAAAAGGATCTAGAGGGTATTAAACAAAACATTTCTTATAAACCTACTGATTATGATAAATTAAATAGACTAACTAAAGATTTTGGGAAACGTTTTACTCCACAACAAGAATTGTTAGTTGAACAAGCTTCTGGTTGCGTATGTCCGATCCTACCAGTAAACCTTCTGATGCATTACCTATCAAAATTGAAGCTCCTACGGAACTTCCTAAGTAAACCTTTTGTTACACCCAAAACTGTTCATTAATCCGCCTTCAGTACAACAAAACTCCATATGAGCTTATGCAAGATAATAAACAAGATTTATCATTCTTTCATGTCTTTGGTAAACTATGTTATCCTACCAATGACAATAACGACCTAGGTAAATTAGATGCAAAAGTTGGCATTGGTATTTTTGTTGGTTACGCGCCCGCAAAGAAAGCGTTCATAATCTACAACAAAAGAACCCAGAAACTTATTGAAACAATTCATGTGACATTCGATGAGCTGACAACTATGGCTTGTGAATAATTCAGTTTAGGACCCGGTCTTCATTTAATGACTCCTACAACATCCAGTTTTGGACTCGTTCTAAACCCTGTTTCTCAACAACCTTGTATTCTACCACCAAGAGATGATTGGGATCGCTTGTTTCAACCAATGTTCGATGAATACTTCACTCCTTCATCAATTGTTGTTTCTCCAGTTCAAGAAGCTGCTGCTCCGAGAGCTATGGTTTTAGCTGATTCTCCTGTGTCAACTTCCATTGACTAGGATGCTTCATAATCAAGTACTCCATCAACACAAGAATAAGAACAATCTCCAAACATTTCTCAAGGTTTTGAAGAATCACCAAAAACACCAGTCTTTCGTGATGATCCACTTAATGAATTTCCTCATGAAGAATCACCTTCTCAAGGGTCATCATCGAATGTGAGACAAACCCACACTCTATTTGAATACCTTGGTAAATGGACTAAGAATCATCCTATAGCAAACGTGATCGGTGATCCTTCTGGCTCTATCTCTATGAGAAAGAAACTCCAAACTGACGCCATGTTGTGTTATTTTGATGCCTTCCTGACTTCAGTAGAACCTAAGAACTTCAAACAAGCAATGACTGAACCATCATGGATCGATGCAATACAAGAAGAAATTCATGAATTTCAAAGACTAGAAGTTTGGGAATTGGTGTCGTGTCCAGATAAAGTGTTATTGATCAAACTTAAATGGATTTATAAGGTCAAGACGGATGAATTTGGTAGGGTACTAAAAAATAAGGCTAGACTAGTTGCTCAAGGATTCAGGCAAGAAGAGAGAATCGATTTTGAGGAATCATTTGCACCGGTTGTTAGAATTGAGGCCATCCGAATCTTCATAGCAAATGTTGCTCATAAGAATATGACAATCTACCAAATGGACGTCAAAATGACTTTCTTAAATGGCGAGCTTAAAGAAGAGGTCTACGTTTCTCAACCAGAAGGATTTGTTGATCAGGACAACCCATCGCATGTGTACAAGCTTAAAAAGGCTCTCTACGGTCTCAAACAAGCACCACGTGCATGGTACGACATGCTGTCAAGCTTCCTAATCTCACAACATTTCTCCAAAGGTGCAGTTGATCCAACACTCTTCACACGGCAAGCTGGGAATGACTTATTACTGGTACAAATTTATGTTGACGATATAATATTTGCATCCACTAATACTGCCATGTGTAATGAGTTTGCTAATCAGATGACCACTAAGTTCAAGATGTCAATGATGGGGCAGATGTCATTCTTTTTAGGATTACAAATTTCTCAAAGTCCTAGAGGCATCTTTATAAACCAATCTAAATATGCTTCTGAAATTGTTAAAAAATATGGTATGCTAACTACTGATTATGTAACACACCTATGGTATAAAAGAGCTAAACAAATGAATGATCTACAGGGAAACCAATTTTGATGCTCACTATACCCGTGGTATGATTGGATCCCTCATGTATTTGACATCCATTAGACCAGACCTTATTTATGTAGCCTGCTTATGTGCCTGGTATCAGGCAAAGCCTTCCGAAAAGCACTTAAATACGGTTAAGCGGATCTATCGATACCTAAAGGAAACCATTAACATGGGTGTCTAGTACTCGAAGGATACCGGTATGTCTATGACAACATATGCAGATGCAGATCACATAGGGTTTCAGGACACTAGACGCAGTACATCAGGAAGTGCTTAATTATTAGGTGACAAACTTGTTAGCTGGTCTTCAAAGAAGCAAAAGTGCACTGCCATCTCGAGTACAGAGGCTCAAATCTTATAGATGCGTTCACAGCTAACAGACTATGGCTTTCAATTCAATAAGATTCCTCTATACTGCGACAACAAGAGTGCGATTGCTCTATGCTGCAACAATGTTCAACACTCACAAGCCAAGCACATCGATGTTCGGTACCATTTTAAAAAGGAGCAAGTTGAGAATGGAATTGTGGAGCTATACTTTGTTTGGACTGCATACCAACTGGCTGACATCTTTACCAAACCTTTGCCAAGAGAAGATTCAACTTCTTGATCGAAAAGCTCGGTATGAGAAGCATGTCTCCGAAAACGTTGAAAAGTCTGGCAGAGGAAATAGATGAGTGATGGTGGTAACTCATATCCTGTATTATATGTACATAAGAAAACATAAAAACACAAAAATATTTTCTTTTAATATAAATTTTCAAAAATTAAAATTAAAAATTAAAAAATCAGAAAAAATATAAAAATATGTATCTCTGGCATGTCTTCTGAAAATCGATAACATTTACGGCCTTAGAAATGTCATTTAATAATGATATGCGGAGGCTTAAATGAAGATCCGAGCAGAAGTTTCAAAAGTTTCGAAACCATGCCAAAAACGGCTTGCTATTATTTTGGATAGCAACCCGGTCATCATCTTAAAGGCAAGTATTTTATAAAGGAAACTTGACCTCTCTACGGGAATTTATTCTCGGGCATGGTCTATTTTATGACCATGCAAAGGCTTGTGATTACTTTGCATTACAACCCATGCTTCCTATATTCCATAAGTGTACGTGTCAGTGCGCTTATGTGTCCAAATAAGAGAAATCTTATTTTTCATGGTGTTGATTTTCAAAAATAAAATAATCATCTCAGTAATTCATCAGAAAATGATTTTTCAAGGCATTTGACCACTCAAACAACGACTACAACTCTTTAAATAGAAAACGGGTCCTTGTTTGAGGGGGAGAGAATGTCAAATTTCTTCTTCAAAGTCATCAAGTGATTAAATGGAAAAAGGTTTTAAACAATAACTGGTTTACAATAAAGGGGAGCTAATTAAGTTTAGTTTATTTGTGCCTTAAATGTTATGTGTTTATGCCTTTAGGGATTAAATAGCAAAAATTAAGTATCTAAGCATTATAGTATAAACTATATGGACTTAATGTGCCATTAGTGAATCTAGATATGCCTTAAGATTACTTTATAAGGAAAATAGAAAGGATCTAAGAGTTAAGGGGGCATTTATGTCAAAAACTAAAACTTTTAACACAAACACCCCTTCCCTCCCTCTTTCTCGTCACAGTAAACACACACACTCAAATATTTTCCCTCCTCACCCACACTTAAAAATCATCACCCTTTAGAACTCGTATCTCAGACCTTTTCAAGCTTCAAGGTAAACTACAATCTTGTTCCCCATATCATAAACATCTTATGTTCAAAAGGAATTAGGTTATAACTCAGTATTTTGCTCGAATTCCCTAGAAATCGTGTTAGGGTTTGTGAAAATTGAAAGTTGTCCAAAATCAAAATTGATTGAGGGGTTTTGATGTTTAGGGGATATAGATTACGCGTCTATAGCAGAATTTCGTGGGTCAAACGTTCAAATGGGGTTTGAATGATTCTTTGGTACGAATATTTGGGTTTTTTGGGAAATACTTGTTAAATGTGATGGGTTTGTGCTTAGTTTGTGTTAATATCCATTCTTGAATGCTTATCAATGAGAAATTCCAAGTCTTGTATGCATATTTTTGTGATTTTGACTCGAACAAGTATGAACACACTCGTTCTTGCCTTTAAATGAAAATTTTGTGGTTGATTCTTGTTATAATTGCTAGGATAAGCTCATATATGCATTATCAAAGTGTTTGTATAGTATAAATGTCATAATTATAGGTGTTTCAAAATCAAAGTTTTTAGACGGCGTTTTATACGCATTAAAAAAATAAACAGCGATTTATACCTAGGTTAGACAACGATTTATACATTCCTCTAGACGGCGATTTATACATCCCTCTAGACAGCGATTTATACATCCCCATAGACGGCGCTTTATACATCTCCGTGGACAACGATTTATACATATCACATTAGACGGCGATTTATACATATCCCTATAGACGGCGATTTTATACCTACAGCTATTGACGGCGATTTATACCAAGTTTGGGACGGCGATTTATACACTAGTCAAGGCGGTGATTTATACTTGTGGTATAAAATTGATTTCTTTCCTAATTGTTTTAACTTGTTAACTCATTTTAGGTTGAAAAAATTCTATTTGGGCTTTAAACATCAAGACTGCGTTGATGCAGCTTGGCACAATCTACTTTGAATCAACTCCAAGAAAGGATGCTGTTCAGGGGGGAAGCTAAGACAACTTCTAAATGGAGGTTATCGAGACGGACTACAGATTGCTGACATGGACAGAATGACTTTGTCATTTTCGTTTGAATATTTTCAGGTCCTGTCTCATACATAATCTTGTGAATATATAAATGTGTAGTGTAGACTTAAATATAGGCATATATAGTGTTTGAGTATGAATTTTCAAGAATTTCTTAGTAAATCAAAAAAATTTAAATTAACATACTCAAACACCATATAATACCCTAATAATTTAAGGATGAGCATTAATATGTTCCAATAATCAGCTTGTTAATAATCAGAACATTTTTCTCCCCGAATGCATATATATTATTCAAGTAATTGAGTGAAATCCAAAATTTTAAGCAAAGAGATGGAGAATCCCTTTTCGATAGTTGGGAAAGATATAACGACCTACTTTTCAAGTGTCCCTTTCACGATCTCAATGATCACCAAAAGGTAAACACCTTCTACAATGGATTAAATAACCAAACTCGACAAACTATCGATACAAACGGTCTCATTCCTGGGTTGACGGCTTCAGATGCATTAAAGTCAATCCAAAAACTGGTCAAACATTTGCATAAATGGCATTGCGAGGAAAGTTACACAACTACCCTTGACCTATTACGTATTATCACTGAAAAGCTAAAACTATTATACCACGAAATAGAGGAGCTAACAGTAGATTTTCGTAAATTGAATACGGATGATGTTAGAAGAAGTTACTATGCTAGGGTGAAAAGCATAAAATCTAGCAAAATCAACTACGATAGGACCTACACTGAATCTAGCAATCGTCCAACCAACCTCAAAGACAAATTCGAGCAATGTCTGAAGGAATCTAGCGAAAGACAAGCAATCCAAAATGAGCGGATGAAGAAAATTATGATAAGTACTGATCTAAGTTTAAAGGATCATGGTTCATCTATAAAAAGGCTAGAGAAAAAAGTAAATCACCTCGCTCGGTTAATCTCCGCACACAACCCTAAGCACACTCTGACACCTAAAACGGAGAAATTTGGTGAAAAAGTAAAAAGGCGCATCCTTGAGGAAAATAAGAAACCAACTACAACTCATGATAAACCAAAACAACAACTACAAAAAGTAGTTTCTCATGAAATCAAGGAATCACCTACACATTACTCCGTTACCTGTCAAAATAAACTTCATCCAAAAGAAACTAATCCTGGAAGTTTCATCCTTCCTTGTATTATCAGAAACCACTCCATGAGTAATGCTTTAGCTTATCTAGGGGCAAGTATCAGCATTATGCCCTATTCCTTATTCAAAAGATTAGGACTTGGGAGCTTGAAACCAATTAAAATGACTATCGAAATGGCTGATAGATCCATGCAGTCTCCAAAAGGGATAAAAGAAAATGTTCTAGTAAAAATTAGTAACTTCATTTTTCCCGTTGATTTCATCGTTCTCGACATCATGGAAGATGAAAATGTCCTGATTATCCTAGGCAGACCCATGTTAGCAACCGCTCAAGCAAAGATTGATGTCTACGGTAAAAAGATCTCTCTAGGAGTTAGAAATGATCAAGTAGTTTTTAATATCAATAAGAAAGAATCTCCTGCCTTTATTTCTCCTATTTATGTTATAAGCGAAGTAGATAAAATAGAAGAATTAAATGATTTAGTCATGAATGACGAAAAGGTAAGGGACTTTGAAAATTACTTATCACCCGAATACTGAAGCCAAGATATAATTTCGCTCTCACCATCAGAATTAGCGAAAGACAAAGAAGAGTTTAGTATGACGCTCGGTGATCCTGACAAAAGGATGAGCATAGGACTAGAAGAATTTGTTGAAATAGACGACATGTGGGATGACCTAGATCCAGGGATTCTGTCCAATGAAAAAGCTACAACTGAATTTGTTGGGAATTATATGTTTGATGAGACAAAAGAAACAAGTAATGAAACAAAAGGATCAAAATCATCATTAAAGAATTCTACAAGATGTAGGAGAAATATAAAGATTCTGGAAGATCTCCTTAAAAAGATAAAGATAACAGAAGATATTCCTTAATGTTTAAAAGATTTAGTTGTCTAATGTTTATCTTCCTTTGTAAGTCTTGGACCCCTTATGTTATAAAAAGAGGTTCCAGGCGTGTAGATTTAGATATACACAGAAAAGAAAAATGTGTGTGTGTGCACAAGTTAGAGATGTAGACGTCTATTTGTTGTGTGGTTTAGCCTCAAGGTTAAGGTAACTTGATCCCTGTTACAGGTGGTAACACGATCTATTATGATCAAATATTATTTGGGGCTATGTTGAATAAAAGAAAACCTTGTGATAACATTGATTTGTTCCTTATTAATTCTGCTATGCAAATATTCAATCTGTGTTATCATTATCCTAGATGAGAACTAATCATTCTGGAGTCTTAAACGATCTAAGGAGTTCTATTAGACTCCACAATTGGTATTAGAGCTATGGGGCTCTTGATCTAGGATCTCAAGGTTTTTATTGGTTTTAGGGTTTTGAAGTTTCTATTTTTTGGTGTTCATAGTCAAATTCGGTAAAGTTAGGGTTTTGTATAAACCCTAATTCGATAAAAAATAGAATCTCTGATAAATTCGATAAAAAATAGAATCTATGATAAATTCGATAAAAGCAGATTGGATCTCTAATCTGCTTGATGGTATAAAGACTCTAAAGTTTATGTTTACTGTTGCTTATTAAAGAAGGTTACAAGATTCGGTTACAACAGCAAACCCTAATTATTTTTATCAGTCGTAATGGTTTCAAATTCGGTTAGGATATATATATGATTATATTTGTTGTTGATCTTTAAAGGGTTACTTGTGTTCAATTCTTCATGGAGCAAACGCAACAAGATCTGAAGACACAAGGTTATTGGTGATCGTTTCTTGATAAAAGAAGATGCAGCAGATGGTGTGACAAGAAAAGGTTCATGTTTTGGTATCCAGATCATGTGATTATATTAAAACAACAGGTTGTCATCATCAAGGGGTTCTTGGATAGAAGAAGAAGCAGCAGGTATCACAAAAGGTTTGCAGGTTTAGGTTGTTGCGCGTTACATAAACCCTACTGGTTAGGGATTTCATTCACCTTATATATGATGCTATATTATTGTTGTTGTCTGGCTTGGTGATGACTGGTATGATCGTGGATTGGTTAACCCAAAAATGGTGAGTTCTTTTCATAAATTAATACTGCTTTGGTGTTTGCGTTTGAAGAAGCAGTTTGGGTTATGACTCACGAGTTCTACGATTGGATCTGATAAGGTATAATGAAACCTTAATGCTAAGAATGATTGGTTTATTTTTGGGATTTGTGTTTTTTCCCATGAATAACTTCTTAATGCTGCTATTACTTCATGAGTATTAAAACTGTTAGATTTCGAATAGAAGATTAATGCTGCTTAAAGCAGTTAGTGGTTTGTTACTACTACTAAGGTTGGAAGCAGTTAATACTGTTAGCGTTCATGAAGATAATACTGCTAAGGCTTAGTATTACTACTGCTAGTTCGTTCAATAGTAGTAAGTTCAATATTAATGCTGCCAAGGTGATTTAGTGCTTCCCGAATTATAAATGTTGCTATTTCTACTGCTAGCATAAAACAGTTACTACTGCTAGGCTTTTTGGTGGTAGTTAATACTGTTCGAGCTCTAATGATTTTATGCTACTAGCTTTGTCCATTATCGGATGACACACACATGATGCATATCGAATAAAACAGAAAACCAAGATTGTTTGTTTTTGGTTTTACTGTTTGGATTTTGGATTTGGTTTAAATGTTCTTAAATGTTTTAAAGGCTCGTATTTTTGGATTCATTGAATTAATTGGTTACAAAGATGATTGTTTATCACTTATTTGACGATGAAGTGGAATTACTTGGGTTTGCGTTCTTATTATACCTTTTAGCAGGAGGTAACTTGTTTGTGTTTTCAATGTTGTGACGAAGACTTGTCAGAATCTAGCAAAGGTGTGTGATTTACAAACTCATGGTGCTCAATGCGCACATTTGCTATCACTTTGGTTATGTGTCTCATAGAAAATGAGGATTTTTTCAAGAGGTTGCGATCTACTTATATTTCATAGATTTTGTTATAAGTTATTAGTCACGTGGATAGTACAAGATATAAGACACAAGCTTGGGTTATTCTACTTCAGCATCAAGTTCGTTATACTTAGTTTTCTTCATTAGTAATCATTACATAGAGCTTACAGAATTGAAGATTCCAGAAATGGTTAACATATGGGTTTCAGGGGAAGCTTATTGTTAAAATGTTTAACCATTTACATGTGACATTGAGGTGAAGGTTTTTACTACTGCTAGTCATTATTACTACTGCTAGTGTGAGTTTCTACTACTTAAGTTCATTTTTCTTATTGTGCTTAATGGTGGGTAATTTGAGTTGTTGGAAGGCTGGATTAGAAGTGTGATAGTGGTTTGTGGTTGTCGAAATCAAAGTTGCATACTTTAGTTCCCTATTGGATTATGACAAAAAGGAGAAGAAAAATGTTAACAGGTACAATTGGCAACTTGTAGATCTTTGGTGTGGCATGGTACAAAAGAAATCTGATTAAGGGGAAGTTTTGTTTCATTTAGGGAGATCTATGATCTCAACTTCAGGGGAAGCTTTGATTAAAGGATTTATGATGAAGTTCGTGCAAGAACATTGTTTGTTTTGTCATCATCAAATAGGGGAAGATTGTTGGAAATTATAGATTTAATGAGACAAAAGAAACAAGTAATGAAACAAAATGATCAAAATCCTCATTAAAGAATTCTACATGATGTATGAAATACGAAAGATTCCTGGAAGATCTCCTTAAGAAATAAAGATAACAGGCATATTTCTTAATGTTTTAAAAAAAGATTTGTTGTATAATGTTTATCTTCCTTGTAGTCTTGGACCCCTTATGTTATAAAAAGAGGTTCCAGGCGTGTAGATTTAGATATACACAGAAAAGAAAAATGTGTGTGTGTGCACAAGTTAGAGATGTAGACGTCTATTTGTTGTGTGGTTTAGCCTCAAGGTTAAGGTAACTTGATCCCTGTTACAGGTGGTAACATGATCTATTCTGATCAAATAGTATTTGGGGCTGTGTTGAATAAAAGAAAACCTTGTGATAACATTGATTCGTTCCTTATTAATTTCGCTGTGAAATATTCAATATGTGTTATCATTATCCTAGATGAGAACTAATCATTCTCGAGTCTTAAATGATCTAAGGAGTTCTATCAGACTCCACAGAATTTTTAAAAAGTGGTGACAGGATCCATTTACACAGCCTTGATAATTTACAACTTCCTTGCAAAATAGGGTTTGTTAGTTTTAACCCCTATATCGTACCACAAACTCCTTTCAACATAATATCCAGAAAAGCCTATAACACCATCATAAATCATGAAATAATGTATTCAGGAATTAACATGGTGGGACTTGCTAAAAATTTACGTGTGTTCATAGGAAACCACCAATTTTTAGTTGATTTCATCATCCTCGAAAACATTAGTGAATTTGTGGAAAAAGGATTAACCGAGGTTCTGTTTGGACAGCCTTTTAAAGAACAAATAGGACTAATTGAAGACCGGGGTAAAGGAACACTTTGGTTTAAAATCGGTAATGATAAAACAGTATCTCATATGCCGCGAGCCGAAAAAGCCTTTAGGAAACTAACGATAAAACAACATAACTCAATGGGACCCCTGTTAAAAGTCAGTGACGAAGATAAGAAAAAAGGAATCCATAAGCCTGAAAAAAGATTAAGGGATTTTACAGAGGTTTTCTTGGTTTGGGAGACGAGTAAAAATATGATCAGGAAGTTGTAGACTGGATTCAAGGATGTATTGATGATGGGATGGCGTAGAATGAGCATGAGTCTAACTTAAAGACTCGTTAATAAACAAAAGTGCTTGTCGGGAGACACCCGTCTTTTATTTAATAGAATTTCTTTTTGCATTAGTTGGTTTGCATGTTTCTTACTTTGTTTTGCAGAATACAGAAGCTAGGAGGCAATTATCGAGACCGGCTCGACTCATATTCATTTGGTAACCTTGCTGAATTTGCAGCAGTTACGGCGTAACCACTACAGTTACGCCGTAACCACTACAGTTATGATGTAACCCATTTCAAGGTTACGCCGTAACACCTTAAAACTTAAAAATTTTACCACATGATTACGACGTAACCACTATGGTTACGCCGTAACCTCCTTCTGAAATCCTAAAAATTTAAGTTTTAAACATGTCTAAACCTTGTATACATAAATGGACTTTGTGGGTATGTTCTCTGGAAGCCCTCACGAGACTAAACTCGTCCACTTGGGCCACCAAGTGGTTTAAAAGGCTTGTTGCATATGCTAAATGCAACCGTGATTCCTACGAAAGTGAGTTAGGTTTGTATTTCCTGTACACTTCATAATTCTTGTAGAATGGTTTTATGCTTTGGTTTGTTTCTGTGATCACAGGGGATAAAGAGCTTGCTGGAAGACGGAGATATAGATTTCCGCCCAATTTCAAATTTCAAAGCAATGCTCAGGGAGTTTCTTGTCTTAATTCTACTCTTTTCTTATTATTTTCATTTCCTTAATGTACAATAGGGACATTGTACAAATCAAGTGGGGGATGGGAGTAGAATTAATACTTGACGTATGTTTTGCCTTCGATTTTCTAGTTTTCTTTGAAAATTATGCCAATTTTAAAATTTTTGACAAATTTTTCTTAAATAACTAGAATTAATCTTTGCCGAATGCACATTACCCTTTATTACTATTTGGTGAGATTTAAGCCTAATATTCCGTTTCCATCATATTACTCAAAAATCCACCAAAATATTGAGTGTGCCGGTAGTATTGTAGACTTTAGAACTTGGCTTGTACATCATTTCGAGACCTAATTGATTAGCAGGAATAGATAGTTCAAGAAGGCAACACTTAGGAAATCACCCAAATAGCCTATATGTGTGCGTTTATCGACTTGTTACACTGACTTGTCGACCTCCCGTTATAAACCCTTCTGTTGCACTCATTATTAGTGCAAGATACCCCTAGATCACCCTTATTGAGCCAATCTATATTTTCATCATAACTCTATAGTCGTTACACCATTTCACCTTAGCCTACCATGTAGTCTTTATTTTTCTTTGTGTTGAAATCTTTGGCTACTTAAGTCCATGGTTCGGAGGAATGGGAACGAGAATTATATACTTTTATGGAAGACCAATCAGTTATGATCTATCAAGACCCCCCTGTACCACCACTTTTGACATTGTTTATCTTAAATGGGGGGATATACGTGTAATATCGAATGTTGCAGGGGCAATAATTAAAGATATAAATCCCTATAGCATTTGCATATTTATCATGAAGAAAAGAGGGTGCAACAAAAGGCCACCCATGTGCTAAAAATGTAAAGATGATGCAAAATAAAAAAATAGAGCTAGTAGCCCATTATTACACCAAGTCATACCGATACTTATGAAGAATGGAGCTAGTAGCTCATTATTGAAGATCAGATTTTCAGACTTTGACTCTTGGACCCATGGATGGACAGTAACTAGTTATGAAAACCTTAGATTACTTTAGACTATTTGTTTTGTGTTTTTGCATTAACAACCATTAAATGTGTATCCTAAACCCTTAATAACCCTTCAAGAACCATATTACCCTTGTTGCCTTTGAGAGTTATTTAGACCCTAATTCTAACGGGTGCAGATTTGTGTACTTTCCAAGCTTATGATAGAATACATGCTATGAATGTGCAATTGAGCGACCACCACAAAAATAAAACACTTAGACTACTAGAGAGCTGAGTGACTTTTTATCCCCTTTTCGTAAGGTGTTCGGCTTTGATGTTTTCTAGCATAAGAATTTTATAAATTCATTTCTTGAAGTTATTCTCGAGAAATCTTTTTATGAAATGTTTTAACAGGTTCTACTTGAGGGCAAGCAGAAGTCAAGTGGGGGGATATTTGATAACATCAAATATTTAATACCTTTTGGTGGCAAAATACCCCCTAAATTACCTGCAGAAGTTTCATTAACACTTGAAAACGAGATATTTTCTATTGTTTTGTAGTTTTCAGGTAAATGCAGGAAAGTGACAAGAAACAAGGGGAAATGGACTTAAAGTGTAAATTCTAAAGAATGTTACGGCGTAACATCAAAAATGGTTACACCGTAACATAAATTAAGCAAGGTACAAAGATCAAGGAAGACCTTTACGTCGTAACAACCATATCTCGTTAACCCGTAAACCCATATTTAGAAGAGAAATCTTATCAAAGTTAATCGTTAACGGGCGTAACACCTTATCCAGTTACGCCGTAACCATGAAGATCCACAAATATGGAATGAAGATCACGTACATATGGAAGTTATATGAAGGTTACGGCGTAACACCATATCTGGTTACGCCGTAACAGCTGCTTAATTATGGAATGCCGTGTAAGTTGGTTATGGCGTAACACCTTTATTGGTTACGCCGTAACAGGTTCGATATCTATAAATAGAGGCCTCATTCAAGCTATTCTGACATAAGTTGCTTTCCTCCACATCCAATTGAGAGACGCGATAAAGGCTTCAACCTTTAAAGAATTCCCCCTGATCCAAGGAGATCACACTTATACTTACTGTTTTCTATTTAATTTCGTTCAAAATATGAAACTTTGTAAGAAATATGAGATTTTTCAATATATGATTCTTCTATCTCTTAACTGTTTCCGTTACCATTATGCGCTAAAGCACTAAAGTGCTGGCCTAGTTATGAATTTACTTTTGTTATGATTGTTTCCTATTAAATTATGGTTTTGTTAGATATTCCTTGACTATCATGTAACCCTGGGTTTTGGTAGTACGGGTAGGTTTGGACCTAGCTTGCCCCATTAATAGATTATTCCCTTGTCATGATGGGATCCAATGGGTACTAGGGAGGATCACTAACTCCTTACCTGGTGTAGAACTGACCGCTCACTCGCAACAATCACTTAATACTTAAAAAGCACAGAACTCTTTTAGAGGGGTTAATAATCTTAATAGGTTATTAGATATGTTTTGGGAATAGTTAGGATTAATCACTATAACCTGGATAACCTACCTCCTAGATGATTCGGGACTGATTTGGAATCACATGGAGTATAGGATAGACTGTATATGCCCAACATTCAGTCTAACACTTAGAAACCAGTAATGAACCATAGTTTGGGGGGGACCCAAATTGCACAGGAAATTATCTTCATAACAATAGTAATGAAGTAACTAGGTTAGCACGTTTTCTCTCTTGATATCTCCTATCCTTTTACTTTTCAGTTATTTATTTTATTGTTTTTCTATTTCTTTCAATTAAAATCAAAAACCATTTTCAAAACATGACATTTCAAATTAAAACTAATTACACCTTAGCTCTTAGGACGACCTCTGATTTACCATTCTATACTACCCACGATCGGGTTCTCTGCCTGTTAGTGCGTCATTAGGTAGATCGAGTTTTATAAATTTAAAACTTGATAAAAATATATTTTAAAAGAAAATACGCATCAAGTTGACCTTCTGGTTTGTGTCCTGCTATTGAATGCCTGATAATGTGTGGCTAAGTCTGCATGACTAGTGTCTATAAATTGCTTTGCATATGAACTGTATTTGAATCTTCTTAGCAGAAACATGAAGCCTATTGCATCTCAACAAGCTGCTCTTGACAATTCTTTGGTCACTCCTGAGAAGAAGCTAAATATTGAAAGATGCAATGCTAGAATTGCTTTCACCAAACCACAGAAAGAATAAACATATCAAGTTACATTGGAAGCTCTCAAGTTATCTCCTTGCTATCCTGCTTTCCAGATCACTGCTGAAGTCCTTGAAATCTACACGCATCAGTTCTGGAACACTATCAACAAGATTGGAAATATAAATGCTTACAACTTCAAACTGGATAAGAAAAAGTACCGAGTTAACACTGAAGTATTTTATGAGATCCTTCATATCTTTCCCAGACTACCTAATCAAGATTTTGATGATCTACCATCTGAAGATGATCTAGTCTCATTTATTAAAGAGCTCGGCTACTCTGGCAATTGTGAAATGCTATCTACAATACGTAATGATCAAATGCACCAGCCTTGGAGGACATTGACTATTGTCATTAACAGGTGCATCTCTGGGAAATCAACGGGACTTGATAGGCTCAAGGAATCACGAGCTCAACTCTTGTGGGCCATGTACAATCTGAAGAATGTTGATTATGTTGCTCTCCTCTAGAAAGACTTTATGTATCAAGCTAACAACAAAGAAACTATTTCAGCAAGAAAAGAGCACATGCCCTACCCAAGATTCACCAAAGTCATCATTGATCATTTCATCTCCAACGACAATACCATCTCTATGAGGAACAAAATAAATCTTCGCACTGCTCGTGATGATAGTCTCTTAGGTGCCCTGAAGTTTGTTTCCAAAATAGAAGATTGTCAGAAGTATAGAGCACTGATTCCTGATGGAATGATAAATGACGACATCAAGCTATCTACAGCTTACAAGACATATCTTGACTATGCTACTGGGAAAGTTCCTCCTAAGAAGGCAAGGAAGTTTAAGAAGCTTGCTTCTCCCAAACTCAAGACTGTCCCAGCTTCTCCCAAAGAACCTACTCAGAAGGGTAAGCGAGTTAAGAGACCTGCCAAAAAGGCCACTACTGCCCGAATAACCGATGTTGTCATCAGAGATACTCCTGGTAAGTCGGTATCAAAGAAGAAAGCACCAGCTAAGACTGATAGAGGCAAGGGAATTGAGTTACTTTCTGATGCTGCACTATTTGAAGATGCTCAGCTAAAGAAAACTCTGAGGAAAAACAAACGAGAAACTTACAAGCTTTAGGCTAGCGGCTTAAGTGAGGGAGCTGATTTTGAATCAGAGGTTCCTGATGAGCAAACCGGCAAGACTAAAGACATAAGTGAAAGAACTGGTGTAAAACCAGGGGTTCCCGATGTGTCTAAAGAAGACTCTTCTGACAGTGATGATGATTCTTGAGGTATCAGTGAAGATGAAAATGATGATTTCAATGATGAAGATGATGATGGTGGTAATGATGCACAAGATAGTGAACAGACTGATTCAGATGATGACGAGAATCCTTCTTTCACTCTAAAAAACTATGAAGAAGAAGAACAAGATGAGAAGTACGTGCATACTCCAGAGAAGGACAAATCTAACGATGAAGAAAAGATGTATAAAGAAAAAGACGATGATGTCGCAAAGGAGTTGTATAGAGATTTGAACATCACTCAGGGACACAGAGATACCAACATGACTAACGCTAAACAAGGTGGAGAAGATTAACAAAATGCTTCTCACGAGTCAGGGTTTGAGCAAGAAGAAGATGATGGTCATGTAACGCTTACAACTGTCCATGATAAGACTGAAGGTACCATGCAAAGTTCTTCTGTCTCATCCAATTTTATAAGCAAGCTACTAAACCTTGATAACACTGGTCCAGATGTCAATCAAATTGCTTCCCTGATGAACACCTCAACCGTTCCTTCTCCATCTCCTCCCGTCAATCCTTCTTCACATCTTACAACAATTCCTCAACAACAAACACCAGATTCCACAACAACAACAACTAATCCAATAATGACTTTGCCAGAAATTCCTAACTTTGCGTCCTTATTCCAGTTTGATCAAAGGGTGTCCGCCTTGGAAACTAAAATGTCTGAGTTCAACCAAACAAATCAATTTGATAAAGTTGTCTCCTTAATTCTAGGCATTATTGATCAGTACCTTGCTTCCAAGATGAAAGAAGCAGTGGATGTGACTGTTCGGGTACAATCAAACAAGCTCAAAGAAGAAGCTGAAGCTGAGAATCAAGAATTATTTAATCAAGTAGACTCAACCATGAAGGCAATAATCAAGGAGCAGGTGAAAGCTCAAGTCTCCAAGATCAAGCCACCGATTGAGAAGTACCTAACAGAATCTCTAGGAGCTGAAGTGTTGGTTAGATCAACCAATCAACCTCAGACGTATTACGCAGCAGCAACTTCATTGTCTGAATTCGAATTGAAAAAGATTCTCATTGACAAAATGGAGACTAATAAATCGATAAACAAATCACACGTTCAAAAGAATCTCTACAATGCATTGGTCAAAGCGTACAACTCGGACAAGGACATCATTACCTCATATGGTGATGTTGTTACATTGAAAAGAGGACGAGATGATCAAGACAAGGATGAATACCCCTCCGCTGGATCAGACCAAGGGATGAAAAGAAGAAAGTCAAGCAAGGATGTTGAACCATCAAAAGGCTCAAAGTCAAAGGAATCAAAGTCATCTAGCTCTTCCAAAGGCACCCAATCTCAGCCTAAATCTTTGGGTAAGACTAAACATGTAGAGGAACCAAAATTTGAAGTTGCAGATACAGAGATGCAACAGGATCAAGGGAATGAGTCTGGTCATATAGATGATCAACCTGATAATGAGGCTGCTCCTAAGCATGATTGGTTCCAGAAACCTAACAAGCCTCCAACTCCTGATCGTTCTTGGAATAAATCAAAATCTGTTGACTTTAGACCGCCTCGGAAATGGATCAGCACCATTGCCAAAGCAAGACAACCTCCTCGCACGTTCGACGAGCTTATGGGTACTCCTATTGACTTCTCAGCTTATGTCATGAACCGTCTTAAGATTGACAATCTGACTCAAGAGATTTTAGTTGGGCTTGCTTTCAACCTACTCAAAGGCTCATGCAAAAGCTTTGCCGAACTTGAATATCATTTCAAAGAATGTTACAAAGCAGTCAATGATCGACTTGATTGGCACAATCCAGAAGGGCATGAATATCTATTTAATCTTAACAAGCCACTATCGTTGATTAAAGATTGAGGACGTCAAGTAGTTCCTGTTGACTACTTCATTAACAACGATCTCAAGTATCTGAAAGGTAGAAGTTCAAGTAGTAAACACGTGACTTCTACAACAAGAACAAAGGTTGATAAGTACGGCAATATTGAAGGCATAAAAGACATGGTTCCAACATTATGGAGTCCAGTGAAAGTAGCATACAACAAACATGCTGTCTGGGGAACGTATCACTAGGGTCTGAAACGACAAAGATTCTATGCATATGCATGCCATTGGAAATCTCCACATGATGCCTACTCCAAAAGAAGAATTATTGCGGTAACTAGTGTTAAAGTTATGAGGTGGTATGACTATGGGTATTTGGAAGAGATTGTAGTTCGAAGAGATGATAATGTGCTCTACAAGTTTAAGGAAAGCGACTTCCCAAGACTTAATCTATGTGATATTGAAGATATGCTACTTCTCTTAGTCCATAAGAAACTATCCAATCTTAATGTGGATGATCGGTACGACTTAGGTGTGGCATTAAGAATGTTTACCAGACGTATTGTCATTCTTCTCCGTGTCGAAGACCTTTAGCTAGGAGTTGAAAGCTATCAGGAGAAACTTAATATCACTAGACCAGAGACAACCAGATCTAACATTTCCAAACTAACCCCATACACTGCATACAAAAACCCTCAAGGATTCATTTATCAAGACAAGTACAAAGGAAACAGGTTGATGCGCTTGGATGAACTATACAAATTCTGCGACGGAACGCTCTCATCTGGCAGAAGTGTGCTTAATGATATTGCTTCTAACTTGAAGATGGATTACCTGCCAAAAAGACATTGGAGTAACTTGGAAATGAAAAGGTCATGCATCATGGTCAAGGAGATTGATAAGCTGCTCTTTGAAAGGAAGTTGATGCGTAATTTGGAGAAGTTTGTTGGTGGACGTGACTACTGGAATGATCTCAGGCTGCTTGAATAGACAATATGACCATGTCATATCTTGCCCTTCCATATTTCAGGTCATTTTCCCGTAATTTAATAATCATGTGAATATGTATATATAAGTAGTGTAGACTAGTATTAGGCATATATAGTGTTTGAGTACGGATTTTCAAGAATTTCTTAGTAAATTCAAAATCTTTTAAATTATCATACTCAAACACCATATAATACCCTCACAAATTGAGGGGAGCATTAAAATGTTCCTAATAAGGCTTGTAGTATAATCGGAACATTTCTTCTCCCCAAAAGCATATATATTTTAAATCAATTAATATCCAAAATATTAAAGGATTTAACATTTTTGATAAGAGGAGAAAATGTGATTAAAATATATGGCTAATGATGTGATTCTTAATGACTCAAGTGCGAGCTTCACCCTTCATGTGCTAAACATTTTCGAATATCGATGCACATGTTGAGGGGGAGCATTTTATGAAAAGTAAAATCATCAAGATACTAAATGATTTTCAAAGTGTCTTGATCGATGTTTTTCAAATGGTTTCAAGGCTGTGAATAATACCAAAAGACCGACCATGTTTGTAATTACTTGGAGTTATAAGGTGGTTAGGATTAGGTATTCATTCCCACGATCCAGCCAGAACCGGAGGGATCTACCTAGGGATAATCCACTAGATAGTGTAGAAGTCCTTAGGTATGATATGAAAAAAGGAGTAAATGTGAAAATAAAGGAATAGTGCCAACTGAGATGGAGCTAGTACTCGAACAAACCCAACAAGGTACTAGTCATAAAGTCTCGGTAAGCGCTGAAGGGGTTTAAGAGTGAAAAAGAATTGTAAGGATAAAGGGTGAAAAGAAAGAAGCCCTCCATACACTTAGGCAGAAACCGGGTCAATACATAAGCTGTCGGAAACACTAAGTTGTTGTCTGACATTAAAGATAGTCATGGACCCAGTGACGCTATGCACAACCCTCCCCAGCCACTCAAGGTCTCTCAAAAGACTCTTGTTTCATTTCTTACGGAGATTACACGTATTTCTATCGACTTTCTCACTCCGAGTTAGTTGGTATTGAAAAGGTGGCAGTCTGCTCCAGCCTCTGATTACTAAAACCAAAAGGCACTATTGAGTCTAGACCCAAGAGATCATTAATTTAATCTCATTAGGATACTGTTCAAAGATATTTGTTACTCACACATTGTGAAAACAAGTAATAACTCAAGAATCCTATGCATTATCCTTGTGATTTTACCAGAACATCAGAGTGATACTTAAGTATTCACAATGACGATGGAAATCCTGCTTGAGCCAACATCAAACAAGCTCTTGGTAGGTGACTTGTGCGATTATATATGAATCAAGCTCGTGACAACTGGAAAGAAATGATGGTGCGATTCTATATGAATCAAACTTGTTCTAGTATACGAATTGACGATTAATAAAGTTTGCAATGCTTAAAACTCTCGATGTGTCGCAAAAACACTTTAGCAAGTGACACGTCGATTGATTTTTCTTAGATAATTTTTATCTCGGTCGGTGATATGGTAACTCACTGGTTCACTCATATCGTGTTGTCTGCTTTGAGACGCTCTGGTAATGAGAACGGCTAGTACAGCTACGAAACCCTGTCAAGAAGATTCTTCATAATTCTATCTGATCATAGGCAGTATTTATACTGATCAACAGGGAACCATGGTTATTGCAACCATATTCGACGAAGTGACAAAGGCCATATATGTTGATTATCACTAACCTAAACCTGCAGGTATTCCTGATGGTAGTTGTAGCTAGACGAGGATGAGTCAGATTCATAGCCACATGCTCATACTCATCCGACTTTTATAAAGACATTATGAAAGCTCAAGTACATGCTTCAAGACTTCCGCTACTCTGATACCGTATGTCTTTCTTGAAGAGATGAAGTGTTAAAGTTAAAGAACTTTAAGAAAGATGTATCATTAAAGCTTACAAGTTTACAAATCAAGAAAAGTATGAGCATTTTGGTCCGAAGGTCTCAAGTATACAGGATGGTAAAAGATCACAAGTCGATGATTTGAGATTATGCTTGGTTGACGATCTCAAGAAGCTAAAGAACACAATCAAGTCAAGTTCAAGTTATCAAGCCAAAGCCTAAAGTCAAAGATCACTACAAC
>BQNB010072742.1:0-32336 GCA_026074375.1 Tanacetum coccineum
TACCGTCTCGTTCCGATACAAAAGATCACTCAACAACGCTTCATCATCAGCATCTTCATTATCCATCTGATCGGACGGTTTGATGACTTCATCTCTAGTTTTTAGGGGTGAGCAGAAAACCGAAATAACTGATCGAAACTAAAAATCGATGTTTCAGTTTTTACATTTTGAAAAACCAAACAAATTCGGTTCGATTTTGGTTTTGGTTTTCGTCCAAAAACCGAAGCGAACCGTTTTATTATATAACAATATATAATTTATATAATATAATATAAATAAATAACTAAATAAATCAAAATTAATAAGTTCATATTACTTGTGTAAAAGGAATTATAATATTTATCTTGAAATTTATATGTGTGTTCGTTGAGCACGTGCGTTTACTTGACAATATATCAGTACATATGTGACAATACTATGTGTATGTTTACTTGCATGTGTGTGTCTCATCTATATGTTTGTAATTGTAAAAGTTTGTGATACACGTTATTAGACTTAGATTAACAAAAATGTTAAAAAGAATAACCAATTTTCGACATAAAACAAGTTTGTTGGTAATTATGGTACAAAATGGGCACACCCAAATATAAATAGTTACAAACCGAAACCAACAATAAACCGAGAAAACTGAACCGCCAAAAACCGAACGGTTTCGGTTTTGGGTTTTATAAAAATCGAATATTTCAGTTTGATTTCAGTTTTTGCCAAAAACTGACTCAGACCGAACCGTGTTCACCCCTACTAGTTATTATATTTTTTTTACATGATGACATTTCTTTCTGTTACAAAATTATTGTCCACTATTTTATTTTATGTTGTTTTAAATAATAAGGAATTTAGTTCGAATTTATCATATTAACCTCACTAAGGTTATTATTACAAACATTAAAGAAGTTTTAAATTAATTACTTAAGGTAGAACTGTCATTTTGAAAAAAAAAAGTTGTAATGATAATGTTTTTCTTAAATTGTGTGTTTTTTTGTCTGTAAACAATAATTTAGGACGAAAATAGTAATAATCACTTTTCTATAGGATTAAAATGCCAATAAAATTTCATGCAAGGCTACCTGTAATAATAGAGCTTTGCTAGTAGTAAGCAATGTTAAAAAAACATCTATAAAATGAAGTTAGCTATGTGTGATTGATTTAATCAAAAAGAACAAAGAGAAACTAAAGTAAAAATACCAATCACACATTGCCAACTCCATTTTGTGGATGTTTTTTAAAAATTTTGTGGTGTTAGCAAAACTCGTAATACTGATTTGATAACTGTCAGCTCGACATTATATTATTTCTCATTTTATAATCAACATCTAACACAACCAACATTATCACCAAAAATGTGACAACCGCCATTTTTTCAGGTTAATATTTGACTATTAACTTCCTATTTTTCACTTTAAATATTTACGTGTTTACTTTAACTCATAACCGGGAGGTTATCCCGCGTTTTTGCAAAAACATATTCGGACACGTTTCAGCTTTAGACTAAGTTTAGTCTACTCATAACTAACGTGTTATGACTTTACGGGCATATTTTTTTTATGTCGCGTACGTTATTTTATGGGTTACGTAAAATCGTTACATAATTGCATTTGCATGCATGCATACATGTATTTTTCCCTCCAAGCTAGAATATCTAGATATTTAACATTTACAAAAATTCAAAATTTTAAAAAACACCTCCCCCCTTGCTCAGCCGAAACCCACCCCACACCCACATGGGTTTGTTTCTGTGTCTTGGATTTGTACAAAGTGGTCACCATTAGCTTAGTCCTTCCTTTATTTTCCCTCAACTATATTTTGTCTTGTGTTGGATTTGAACCCCACATGCATGTGCATAGTTTGATACATATTCATTGTTTCTAGTCATTTATTCATTTCATTCACCCACAAAAAAACACAGTAAAAAATTTGCTCTCTTTCTCGCTTCTCACTTTGGTTCGGACGCACCAACAAACACAACTAGGGTGTTCACTTTTCTTTGATCTTCGAGATTCGGGTTAATATTTATACTAGTGGTGTATTGGTTGATTTGTTCGGGTTGTTTTTAGAGTGATACGGGTTACATTTTCATCTATTTTTCTTCATTCTTGTAAGTAAAACATCTCTTTTTATTTCCTATACTTTTCATATCATTTTTATGCATGTATTTATCACCTACACTTTTTTTATAAAAACTACATTAAAAATTCTATATATAAAACATATAAATAAAAAGTTCACTTAGAGCTCGTAAGCATTGCGTAAATTTTATTTCATTGGAAGTTGTTGGTTTAGGTTAGAGAAATGTTGTTGCATTTGTTGGTGAAATAAAGTAGTATTGTATATTTTAAATAGTTGTTACGATTTGTTTATGGCATGTTTTGGGCGGTAGGAGTCGGGTTTTGAAAGATTGAGGTTGAGAAATAGAAAGTAGTTGTTATTACGTTCGCGTAGCTGCTTGAATCACTAAAATCGGGCATACAACGAAGAGCTTATGCCCTTTTGAAAATCTGACAAAAACTAAACATTTTTTGAAAATCTGCACATTTTTATTTTGATGTCGCGACTTCGTGCTCACTTTTGACCCGTATAAAGTCCAAACTGATAAAAACGCTTAAGAGACTTTTTATAGTCCTCAGACTCTAGTTTCGAGATTGTATTTGATCGAGTCATGAAGCCTTTTAACGAAGAAGTTACGGCCTCTCAAACTTTCAGCAAAAAACGGACTTTTTATAAAAATTATCAGCATGTATTTACTTTATAAAATGCGCTAATCGAGCAACTTTGGGGACGTTTTTGAGGGTTTTGGAGTCCGAATGAGGTATAAAGTCATTAAACAAAGTTGTAGTACTACATAAATACTTTTCATACAAGTCGGGAGTTTGCGAAAATATTAAGAAACGAGCGATGTACGACTCTTCAAGTTGCGAAAATAATCTAAATGAAATTATATAAGGTGTACCTTAATAGTTAAATCGGGAGATAACGGCCAAACGACACCATTATGATCAGAAGAGCATCTCCTAGCAAATCGATTATCAGCTTCAGGCAGACACACGCCTATTTTTAAAGCGCGTGTAATCATTTTATTCCGATCATATTTCCTATATCATCTCCTCACTATCCGATCAAACACCGTCTCAATTACCGCCTCGGTCCGATACAAAAGATCACTCAACAACACTTCATCATCAACATATTCATTATCCATCTAATCGGACGGTTGTGGTGGTTTGATGACGTGGTAGAGGCGTTTGGGAGATGATGATGATAGGTGAGGAATGATGGCGTGATTGTGGTGATCCATTGGCGGTTATGTGTATGTGTGTTTTGAGTGTGTGAGAGATAGTGAAGGAGTGAGAAAGGTGTACAGATTAGAATAGGATGTGACAAGTGGAAGGGTGGATGGGGTACGTGTAGGTGTAGATTGGTCCTGAGCTATGTATGTTTGTATAAAGGTTGTTACCATATGACTTCATCACTCATTCTTATATTTTTGTTATGATCGTTTATATACCCGTGTACAGTGACGATATTTTTATAGTGTTTGATAATTATGATCGATATATTGTGGTAAAATGTTTCATATAAAGTTTGGCAATTGACGTTGGCGAATCTTCATTATATTTCAACAAAACATCATATTAGTGTTGGAAATTTAGTTCAATTATAGGTTCAGTTCATACCGGGTGTACAAAGTGTACTCACATAGGTTACTAGACACCCTGACTCTGATAGTGGTAAAAAGGATTCCAGATCGCTGATGAAGTTCAGTGAGTTCACTCACTGAATGGTATTCATCAGTCTGATGGCTTTAGCTTTGTACTCCTTGAGTAGTAAGCTGAAGGATACCATCAAGGAGTAATCTATCAGAGGATGTATCCTCAGCGGGTTAACTCATCAGTAGGTCGCTTGAGTTTGAACCTTCAGCGCGTATGCTCCTCAGTGGGCTAGCTGGTAAGTGTTCATGACAATAAAGGAATAACTCGCTGGAATAAATTCAATTAACTTGTAACAACTTTGACATGTTCAAGTGGCAAGTTTGATTGCATTAAATGACCATGTTTAAACTGGTTATGTAACCACTACTTCCTATAATTATGGAGGCTAATTATGGAAGAGATTATATCTCCTATAATCTCTCATAATTCCATTGACTAGGGTTTGAGTATATCCCTTATAAATAGAGGATCACAAGTACATGAGAGATACACAAAAAAACAAAAACACTTAGAAGTGAAGGGTTCTTGATTTGTTCATAAAACAATAACAAACACTTGGTTTTATCCTAAGGAGGTATTCGTGTTAATTCTTCCTTAAGATGTGGCTATGAACGCGAGTTAATTCTTCCTTAATGGACTTGTTTGTGTTAATTCTTAAGACTTAAGATGTGGCTTAAGCTTCATGTTAATTCTTCCTTAAGGAAGACCTAGATGTGGCTATGAATGCGAGGTATTGGTGTTAATTCTTCCATAAGGAAGAATTAGAAACATCATGAAGCTTAAGCCACATCGGAATACGAGTTAATTCTTCCTTCAATAGACTTGTATTCATAGTCCATTTCTTAAGAGTAATAGGGCTGTTACGAATCATCCATGACCCATTCTCCAGAACATCCTCCAACCCTTTACTTGTATCAAATTTGAAAAAGAAAAAGCCTTTGGAATTCATCATTATTCTAGTTAAGCCATATTTTCCCCAATTATTACGAACGTAGTACTCGACAACCAGGAAAGCAATCCCTTTTCCAATGAAGTAGCCATAGATTGTATTTTCACATCGGCTACTTACAGTTTCAACAACCTTTAGTGGTATAGTTAATTCCACCCCATCACACAAGTTTTCAGATTCCAACGGGCGAAATACCCTTTTTTGTTTCAGTAGATGATGTAACCGCTGCTCCCGCATACGAACTCGGTTTTGGATTAATGACAACCGATTGTACTATAGGCGAATCAGAATTAGGAATAAGATCCGAACTAGCAGCGTAATCATTCACACTAAAAACATGACCACTAGCCGAAAATTTCTTCAACAAAATCTTAAGCGCTTCTTGAGCGACATTATATTCATCACTAGTCATCCCAAACATTACATCATCATATACACGAGTCTTACTTTTCTCCAAGAAAGCATTAAACTCTTCAAGAGACGTATTTGACACACCAAAAATTGATCCTAATATAACATCAACAGGAAATTTGCTCGCACCATGGATAGACGTATCAATGTAAGTATCATTACCATATTTTTTTAATTGACCAGACTCAGAATTGTTCAACTAATCTTGCATTCGCTTATCAAAATCTCTTATAATAGTGTTTAATTCCTTAGTAGCAACTAATGAAATCGTGTTAAGATCCCCAACACTCTTTGTCGAACCAAAAATAGAAGCATCAAAAGAATAATCAGTAGACCCCAAAGAAGTAATGTTACATGTCATGGTAATAACCACAATTTCCACATGAGTAAACTCACTTTTCCTAGTATAACTACCGGACATACCATGAGCAGTAGACTTACTAGCTCCTCAAGTAACTTCAGTCTCTCTATGATCTCCCGTAGTAGAGTTAGTCGACTGATGCGGTTGTCGTTAGACTTCAAAAAGAAGTTTTACAACTCCCTAGGCAGAGCACCTAATCGTTGTAGTGTAGTAAGGCAAGACTCGGGGGTTGTTATCGTTCTTTAGGGGAATAGGTTGGGAATGATCGAACAGAATATAACAAAGGTCTAAGAGGTGAGAGAAGATTATTTTTGTGTTTTTATATTTTATAGAAAGCAAATAATATTCAGGTTTTAGAGGTTGGTTTGGTTTTAGCTAATTAAACTAAATATAAATTTAAACTACTTTGGTGATAACTATATGATAAACGAACCTATTTACTTAATCATGCACTACTTCTTAGTTTGCTTCTCCTAATATTGTTGCTTTGTCACACTTGTGATGATCTGTGTAAGTGATACAGGGCATGTTCAAGCTCCAACTCCTCTGACTTAGCCGTCGGTTCTGAAAGTCAAGTTAATTGGTTCGAGAAGATGGAAGGGTAAAGATGGCAACTTATGGTTGTCATAATCTATCTTTTATTACAGTTATTTTTATATAAAGATTTGTTTAGATTATTAAGAGTTATAAATTATTATTTGTTTCCTTATAATAGTTTTAGAAAAGATCTCGGCTTTCTTTCCAAGACTCCATTATAGTATAAATAATTGTTATGCAGGACAGTGATTGATTATTGAATAAGAAAATAGTGTTTCTCTTGAAGTCCCGGTTGGGCACCCTTTGAGGGTTTGTTGAATTCCTTGTTCTTTGTTCTTTGTGTGGTTTCTTGCATTCACAACAATGATATCCGCATCATTTGGTATCGGAGCTGCTAGGTACTAATGGCCGAACGTGTTCGTCGTGGAAGACCCCCGGGGGGTGGTAATCGTAGAACGCCGAAGTAGGCAACGATCCCGATCCGCGCGACGTGGAAAACCATTTGGTTACATAACTCGTAGATTCGCCGGATGAGGCAACGACCCGACTAACCAATGAGGACCATGTGTTGTAGAGAATGAAGACCTCCTTAAACAAGTGAAGGAACTTCAAGACGGATTCCAAAATCAAGCTAACCGTAGAATCGCCGAATGAGGAAACGGTCAGGTGAGTGAGGATGATGTCACTTCACCCGGATGATCTTATCGAATCATTGGCATGATGGAACGTGATTCTTCATAGAGAAGTCGTGTTAAGGAAACATAAGGAGGTTAGAAAGTTTTAGAGTTTGAGACTTGGAAAGACAAGACTCGAGGACGAGTCTTTTCCAAGAGGAGGAGAATGATGCAGGGCATGTTCAAGCTCCAACTCCTCTGATTTAGCCGCCGGTTCTTCGGTCGACACGAAAGTCAAGTCAATTGGTTCGAGAAGATGGAAGGGTAAAGATGGCAACTTATGGTTGTCATAATCTATCTTTTATTACAGTTATTTTTATATAAAGATTTGTTTAGATTATTAAGAGTTATAAATTATTATTTGTTTCCTTATAATAGTTTTAGAAAAGATCTCAGCTTTCTTTCCAAGACTCTATTATAGTATAAATAATTGTTATACAGGACAGTGATTGATTATTGAATAAGAAAATAGTGTTTCTCTTGAAGTCCCGTTGGGCACCCTTTGAGGGTTTGTTGAATTCCTTGTTCTTTGTTCTTTGTGTGGTTTCTTGCATTCACAACAATGATATCCGCATCAGTAAGGTTTTCCTAAGTCATGAACGAATTATACGAAAACACCGTCTACGTAATATTCTGTTAAGGAAACGCACAAGTAAGGTAGTATGAAGACTATTACCGATAATATCCTTTCTACACACTCGTGTTTCCATAGACGTCTATGCCAATTTAATATCTTATGGCTAGTTTTCTAAAGCCTAACGCGCACATCCATCATAAGAAGCAACATTAAAAAGATCTACAAACTAAGTTTCATGCAATCATAAGTAAATACTAAAGTATCTAGCCTAGCATGTTAGATAAAAAAGAAGAACAAGAATCAATCACAAAACACATAGACGTATTAAGTGATTAGGGATAAATAAACTTCACTTGTAAACCATGGATTCAAGGCTGATACAATAGGGTTTTGATATCCTAAAAACGGCCTAAAAGCTGCTACACTCGAACTATTAAAGTTAGGGTTCGTCTCCCAAAAGTTACACACTAAAACCCTATAACGAGTTTATATATATAGGAAAATAGGCCGCGACGACATCGCAACATTTCTGACGTTGTCACTTCGATGAAGCTTCTAGGGTTTCTTTTGAGGCGGCTACTTTCATACGTAGTCTAGAATTTCCTGACGCCGTCTCTTATATGATCTGACGCCGTCGCCAACAATCGCGACACTGTCTCCACCGTCTGAATGCGTATTTTTGCAAGAGATTTGGTGTAGAGTCGTAGTTGATAACATCAAATATTTAATACTTTTTAGTGTTAAATTACCTGCAAATATTTCACTAATACTCGAAAATGAGATATTTTCTATCATTTTGTAGTTTTCAGGTGAAATGCAGGAAAATGACAAGAAACAAAGGAAAAAGGACTAAAAGTGCAAATATTCATGGATTCTTGGAAGTAGTTACAGCGTAACAGATTTGGAAGGTTACGCCATAACAAATCTCAAGCAAAAACGCGTAATTCAGGAAAAGATTATGGCGTAACCACATATATGGTTGCGCCGTAACCATTATTATGGAATGAAATCTTGATCAAGTTAATATTACGGCTTAACACCCCTTATGGTTGCGCCGTAACATAGAAGATCCTGACATATGGAAAGTGTAGCAAGAGTTTACGGCATAACTCCCTTATGGTTGCGCCGTAACCATGAAGATCTTGAGATATGGAAAGAAATCAAGAAGTGTACGTCGTAACCTCCAATATGGTTACGCCGTAACACAATTATACCTTATATTTGAAATGCCATGTATTGAAGGTTACGCCATAACACCTATATTGGTTATGCTGTAACAAGTTCAAAACATATAAATAGATGCCTCATTCAGTCATTCTGACATTACTTCCTCCACAACCAATTGGAGAGGCGACAAAGGCTTCTAACCTTCGAAAGAATTCCACTTGGAGTCCAAGGGAGATCACACTTTATTTACTTTTTGTATTTAATCATTCAAATACGAATACTATAAGAATTATGAGCTTTCAATCTATGATTACTTCTATTTCTTGCTGTGTTTCCATTACCATGAGCGGCTAAGCACTTAAAGTGTTGGCCTAGTTATGTAGTTACTATTGTTATGATGTTTGTTTCCTATTAGATTATGGTTTCATTAGATATTCCTTGACTATCGTGTAACCCTGGGTTTTGGTAGTATTGCGGGTGGTTTGGATCTTGCTTGACCTATTATTAGATTACCAATTCAATATGGTATCAATCGGGTACTAGGGAGGATTAGACACTCCGTCCCTAGTGTAGGAACTAACCGGTCTCCACCCTTATCACTTAATATACTTAAAAAGCACAGGAACTCTTTCAGAGGGGGTTAATAATCTATATAGGTTATTAGATAAGTTTGGGAATAGTTGGGATTAATCACTGCAACCTGGATAACCTACCTCCTATACGATTTGGACTGATTCGGAATCGCAGGGAGTATAGGATAGACTAAATATACCTATTCAAGTCTATCGACTTTAGAAACCACTAATGAAACCATAGTTTAACATTGCACAGGAAAACGTATTCATAACAGTAGTAATGAAGTAACTAGGTTAGCATGTTTTCTCTCTTGATATCTCAAACTCTGTTAATTTTTAGTATTTAATTTTATTGTTATTTTAATTCATTTCAAATCAAATCAAAAAACCATTTTTTAAACATGACATTTCAATTTAAAACTAATTGCAACTTAGCACTTGGGACAACCTCGGATTTACCATTATGCACTATCCACGATCGGGTTCTCTGCCCATTAGTGCGTTGTCAGGTAGATCGAGTTTTATATATTTAAAACTTGAGTAAAAATATATTTAAAAATAAATACGCATCAAGTTTTTGGCGCCGCTGCCGGGGAGCTAATGCTTTTGGTTTTAAATTCCTCAATGAGAACAAGAAGAAGCAAAGCAAGGACGGTTACTCCGTTCGCTAATCTTGAGAGACAGTTTCGAGCTAGAAGAGAGGTTTCGCCTGCACCTATTCACAACATCTATTCTTTCTACGAATCTGAGTCATTCGAGTCAGATTCAGAAAATGTAGATATTGAAATCCTCACACTTGAACAATACCTAGCTCTCGACCTTAACAACACTAGGAAAAGATGCACCTGTCCCGATAACTCAACATTCGAAGTTAAGGGACAACTTCTAAGGGAATTATGTAAGATTTCTTTCTCGGGTGGTCCAACCGATAATGTTGTCGAACACATCGGTAATGTGCTTGAAATCGCTAGTATATTCAACGCTCATGATTCTACCCTTATACAAATATTCCCTATAACTCTGGAAGGAATCGCTAAGAGATGGTTTGAAAGAACATCGACCGAATGTACAAAAAGATGGAGTGAACTCAGGCAAAACTTCATCTGGAGATTCTGCCCTCCTGCAATCATATTCAAGCAATTGGGGGAAATCCAAAATTTTAAGCAAGAAGAAGGTGAATCCCTTTTTGATACTTGGGAAAGATATAATGACCTACTTTTCAGGTGTCCCTTTCATGATCTCAATGACCACCAAAAGGTAAACACCTTCTACAATGGATTAAATGGCCAAACTCGACGAGCTATCGACTCAAACGGCCTTATTCCTGGGTTAACGCCGGCAGAAGCATTGAAGTCAATCCAAGAATTAGTTGAACATTTGCACAAATGGCATTGCGAAGAAAATCACATGACTACTCTTAACCCATTACGTGTTATCACCGAAAATCTAAAACTACTAAATCACGAAATAGAAGAGCTAAAAGTGGATTTTCGCAAATTGAATACTGATGATGACATAAAAAGTTACTATGCTAAGGTTAAAAGCATAAGGTCTAGCGAAATAAACTATAATAAGACCTACACTAAACCTAGCAGTCGTCCAACCAACCTCAAAGACAAATTTGAGCAATGTTTGAAGGAATCTGGTGAAAGACAAGAAATCTAAAATGAGTGGATGAAGAAGATCATGATAAGTACTGATCTAAGTTTAAAGAATCATGAGCAAAAAGTAAATCACCTCGCTCAGCTGATCTCCACATACAAGCCTAAACACACTCTGAAGCCTAAAATTGAGACCTTTGGGGAAAATGTAAAAAGTCACATCCTTGAGGAGAATAAGGAACCAACTACAACTCATGATAAACCAATACAGCAATTACAAAAAGTGGTTTCTCATAAAATTAATGAATTACCCGCACACTACTCCGCTACCCTTCAAAATAAACTTCCTCCAAAAGAAAGAGATCCTGGAAGTTTCATCCTTCCTTGTACTATCGGAAACCACTCTATGAGTAATGCTTTGGATGATCTAGGAGCAAGTATAAGAGTTATGCCATACTCCTTATTCAAAAGATTAGGACTTGGAAGTCTGAAACCAATTAAAATGACTATCGAAATGGCTGATAGATCCATGCAATCTCCAAAAAGAGTAAAAGAATGGGTTAGCATGCTCTGCAGCATCTCACTATTACCTAACCCATCATGATGATATGATCAGATTTTTCGCACTGAAGGACTTGGACTATGGATGGACAGTAGCTGGTAATGGATGCCTTAAACTTTTACTTGACTATTCATTTTGTGTTTTTATATTAACAACCATTAAATGTGTATCTCATGTCTGTCCTAACCCCTTTATCAGCCTTTAAAACCATATTACCCTTGTTGCCTTTAAGAATTATTTAGACCCTAATTCTAACTGGTACAGATTTGTGTACTTTCCAAGCTTATGATAGAATACATGCTATGACTATGCAATTGAGAGATCACCCCGAAATTGAAACACTTAGACTAGTGGAGAGTTGAGTGACTTTTTATCCCCTTTTCGTGAGGTGTTTGGCTTTGATGATTTTAGCATAAGTGTTTTATAGATTCATTTCTTGGAGTTATACCCGAGAAATCTTTTAGCAGGTTCTATTTGAGGGCAAGCAGAAGTCAAGTGGGGAGATATTTGATAACATCAAATATTTAATACTTTTTAGTGTAAAATTACCTCCTATATTACCTGCAAATGTTTCACTAATACTCGAAAACGAGATATTTTCTATTATTTTGTAGTTTTTAGGTGAAATGCAGGAAAATGACAAAAAACAAGGGAAAAAGGACTAAAAGTGCAAATATTCACGGATTCTTAGAAGTAGTTACGGCGTAACAGATTTGGAAGGTTACACCGTAACAAATCTCAAGCAAAAAAGCGTAATTCAGGAAAAGATTACGACGTAACCACATATATGGTTGCGCCGTAACCGTTATTATAGAATGAAATCTTGATCAAGTTAAGATTACGGTGTAACACCCCTTATGGTTGCGCCGTAACATAGAAGATCCTGACATATGGAAAGTGTATCAAGTGTTTACGGTGTAACTCCCTTATGGTTGCGCCGTAACCATGAAGATCTTGAATTATAGAAAGAAATTAAGAAGTTTACGGCGTAACATCCAATATGGTTACGCCGTAACACAATTCTGCCTTATATTTGGAATGCCGTATATTGAAGGTTACGGCATAACACCTATATTGGTTACGCGGTAACAAGTTCGAAACCTATAAATAAAGGCCTCATTCAATCATTCCGACATAACTTCCTCCACAACCAATTGGAGAGGCGACAAAGGCTTCCAACCTTTGAAAGAATTCCACCTAGAGTCCAAGGGAGATCACACTTTACTTACTTTTTGTATTTAATCGTTCAAATACGTATACTATAAGAATTATGAGCTTTCAATCTATGATTACTTCTATTTCTTGTTGTGTTTCCATTACCATGAGCGGCTAAGCACTTAAAGTGCTGGCCTAGTTATGTAGTTACTATTGTTATGATGTTTGTTTCCTGTTAGATTATGGTTTCGTTAGATATTCCTTGACTATCGTGTAACCTAGGGTTTTGGTAGTATTGTAGGTGGTTTGGATCTTGCTTGACCCATTATTAGATTACCAATTCAATATGGGATCAATCGGGTACTAGGGAGGATTTGACACTCCGTCCCTAGTGTAGGAACTAACCGGTCTCTGCCCTTATCACTTAATATACTTAAAAAGCACAGGAACTCTTTCAGAGGGGATTAATAATCTGTATAGGTTATTAGATAAGTTTTGGGAATAGTCGAGATTAATCACTACAACTTGGATAACCTACCTCCTATACGATTTTGACTGATTCGGAATCGCAGAGAGTATAGGATAGACTAAATATGCTTATTCAAGTCTATCGACTTTAGAAACCACTAATGAAACCATAGTTTAATATTGCGCAGGAAAACATATTCATAATAGTAGTAATACAGTAACTAGGTTAGCACATTTTCTCTCTTGATATCTCCAACTCTTTTAATTTTCAGTATTTAATTTTATTGTTATTTTAATTCATTTTAAATCAAATCAAAAAACCATTTTTAAACGTGACATTTCAATTTAAAACTAGTTGCAACTTAGCTCTTGGGACGACCTTGGATTTACCATTCTGTACTACCCACGATCGGGTTCTCAGCCCTTTAGTGCGTTGTCAGGTAGATCGAGTTTTATAAATCTAAAACTTGAGTAAAATTATATTTAAAAATAATTACGCATCAGTAGTCTTGTCCGTTTCTTCTCTCAAAATGAGCCCAAGTCACGTGTATTTCCTCTAAAAGCCATCCAAATGCTAAACACACAAAAACAAACGATTAAGCACATAATTTGGGCATATTTGCATGATTTAGGGGGTTAAATGACCCTGAAAAAGTGTATAAAATGACACCTCATCAAATACCTCTACACTTGGGATTTGCTTTTCCTCAAGCAAATGGGCTTTTCTACCTAGACAATAGCAGTATCAAGGGAATTTAGCTTACTTTTCAAAGATATTTCATGACACAACCTTCTAGACCTCGTAATTAAAAGCACGGAAGTTATATACTAGCACCTCACATAAGTGTTTGGATTCTCTCTTTCTCTCAGGTGTATAATGAATTTTAACAGTATAAAAAATGGAAAGTTAACACTCATTACCTGTCGTAGCATATAAATTACCATAGGCTTGGTAAATGATCAAACCTTCACCGCTAGGCGCAAGTACTAAAAATTACTATCAAAGAGGTCTTTAAGGGTTGTAGGGTGTAGGTGTAAGATAACAATAACGGAAACGGATGGGATATATTTGGGGGTGACTTTTTGGGTGAATTTAGGGTGAAGTGGTGAGTTAATTATCTTATAAGAATACACGTTGATTGGGTTGCTAAGCCAAAGACTTTGACAAAGATATACAATACTCTACACAACTCTACATCAATCTCTTTTCTTTTTCATTTCTATTTCTCTTTTTTTTCAAACATAATACATCACTTGTGACTTATAAATGCACCCCTACACTTGAGTTTTTGACACTCAGTACATAAGCTAACTAATGACCCGAATTAAGGTGGATCAACATAACATAGAGACTATCGAACAAATAAAGGGGTAATGATTTAACTTTTCTTCTCCATTCTTCTGCAAAATAAATACTACCATGAATCCCAATCGTCCCAAAACTGTATTTATAAGGATAAAGACTTAGCAACCGTGTACTCAGATAATTAACTTGGGTTAAAACAATAATGTACTAAAAGCGAGTACATACAAGGTAGGCTAAAGCTATTTGGGTGTAACGATTGGTTAAGGGTGAACAATGCTCTTCATTAATGATCTGAAGTCTACCAGAAAATTACGAGAACCATGAAAATGATAGGCTCAGAGGGGTGTACTAGAGGGATCCTTCACTAAAATGAGTGCATGGCAATGGTGTGGGGTAGTTATATGATCGAGGTGACCATAATAACAAATACATGTTTAAAACATGGGTTAATCCTAGTGCCTCTTATTTAGCAATTCCTAATACTCACTATGAGGTCTCGGGATGCATCACAAAAACAAGTTCTAGAATTTAATACACTACCGGTACACTCTCATATAATTTTAAACCGATACCAATGCTCCAGAAAAGGCGACAAAATCACATATGCACGAGCACATCCATGAACGCGACACATGCAATTGCTCTGATCTTAACTCGAGAAAGCTAAAGGTAAAATTATCTTGGGTATCAAAAATGGATACCTGAATTCCTAAAGATCTAGGGGCGAACCTCACATTTAGGGTGGAATTTGAGTGGTAGGGTTTTTGTGCTAGTCATATAATTCTTATCCATGAGATGCTAATAATACTCAGTTTTCGTCGGTAGGTGTCATAAAAAAAATTAAATTTGGGTCAAAATTACCTTCTACGCTATGTTTTAGTATATTACACATCATTCTAAAAAACAAGAAAATGACAATTAGAGGAATAGTTTCTAAGGCTTATTTTCCCCTTACACTTAAGATGAACATTGTCCCCAATGTTCTTTAAAGTACCCGTAAAACGAATAAAGGGTAAAAGAAACTAGTACTCCCCTAGTTGGCTCAATAATAGAGAAGAAACATATGATAACTGGTTAAATCATCATCCAAGGACCGTCTAAACGAAACTCCTAAGAACTTCTGGGTTTCTTCTCATCATATATAACCTGTAAATCGAAGACAAAGACAACTACACCTGGCGTAAAATCGGCGGGATAATGATATATACAACGTAACTTTTAGGGTTGACTCTATAAAAGCAATAAAGATAGGATGAATGTGTTAAAGTAATCAAGGCTTTCTGTAGATTTTTTAGAAAATTACAGATTCTGGAGATTATGCAAAATTTATTTTTCAAAAATAATAAAAAATTTAAATTTTCAAAAATCTGGAAACGTGACGCCGTCACGAAAAATCCTTACGCCATCTCCAGACACTGTGAGAATTTCACATTCATTTTCTTAGAAAATTTTCTGCACGCAATTCTATTAGTTATTTTCTGCAAAAATACCACATAAAACCTAAGATTAATTATCACAATCACATGACACAAGACGCGAATTATTCTAAATAATTTATTTAATATGTTTGAAATGGTTCTTAGAAACTGGATTTTTCCTTTAATAGTTTTTTATGAAATACCTTTGATTGCAATTAAGACTAGGTTAAAGACAAAACAAAGCATGATCACATAATAATCCAAACATATAAAAAACAAATGAATAAGAATTAAGACACAAAAGACACTCCTAAAATGCATTAAATTGAAATAATTGGGTTACCTCCCAAAAAACGCTTTTGTTTATAAGAGAGTCTTTTAGCTAGACTCGGAGTCACACATCCTTACGTGACTCCTCATTTGTTACTTCTCCATTGGTTGAACTCCTTTTCTTTCTCTTGGCGGAGTTTGATTATTTCCTCCCACTCTAAAATAAGCTTATTTATGGTGCTAGTGGGGGTCACGAGATTAAATTTATCATTTTCTCTTTCTTCAAATTTGCAAAGGAATTAGGGGTATTTTCCGAAATTAGTTTTTCTTTTGCCAAATTTTAAAGTTATTGTCCCTTTATCAAACCTAATCTCGGCCTTAGCCGTTGTCAAGAATGGTGTTCCTAAAATAAATGGTTTTCTCCGATCCTCCTTGATATCTAAGATTACGAAATCCAAGAGGTATATGAAACTCGCTATCTCAACTAACACGTCCTCAGATATTCCTAGGGGTTGAATACGCGATTGACTAGCTAAGGAGAGTCTAATGTCGATTTCCAAAAGCTTTTCGTTGGTTATCCTATTGTAGGTGGAGAGGGGCATGACGTTCACATCGGACCCTTGGTCAATTAAGGCATCCATGTATTTCAATCCTCCTACATTGCATGGTATCACGAAGTTGCCCCCTATATCCTCCTTTTTGGTAATCATTTTCTTAAGCATTGCCTTGCGCATAGGTTCTACGAAAAGCGAATGGTAGGCTTCACACTCCATCTTTCCCGATTGCATTGCAAGTAATACGTCATTAAACCTCGAGTTTCTTACGAGACCCTCGATTAGCTCCTTATTGATTTTATGTTTAACGTAAAACTTTACGGGTTGTGACCTAGGCGTCTCCAATAGTTCTCTAACCTTTTCTCATGTGAGGTCTTCCTTGGTGTTCCTAGCCGGTTCATTATTGCTCCTATTTTCAACTTCACCTTTCCCATTAACTTCTTCTAGAGTCCATACCAAGCCTGATTTGTTAGGCTCAACCATGTCTTCATAGACCACCTCGTTGTTTTCGACACTCTTTTCATCCTCTATTCTGATGAGAGATATGGAATTAACATACTTAGTGATGGGGTGTCTAGCCTCATCTCTAACTAACACTTTTTATGGAGTTCTACTTGCTGTGAGTTTTTTAAGAAGGCCGAACATCTCCACCATTCTATCGTTGATTTCTTCTCGTTGTTTAAAGATCACATTTTCAAACCTCTCTATTCTTTCTGCGTGTGCTGCCATGTAGTCTCGTACTCGAGCTTCGAAACTGGTATCCAATGCTTTTGGTTGAGGGTTCGGGCGGACACGTTCACAAAAAGTGAAGGAATTTTGCCTTGGCATCTCATTAAAGCTTCATGGAGGTGGGTCTGAGGTAACAGCTTTAACGTATGCTTGAGGAATGTGTGTTGAGCTTGTCATGGGTGTTGTTTGTGGTTTTTTAAGTAAGAACTTGATTTAATCTTCAAGCTCAAGAAGTTGTCAGTCAGGCATTTTTGATGTACTTTGAGATGTAGAAATTGCCTTGATCGATTTGACGAAGTCCCTTGAATCATTCCAGCTCTCATGATCGTAAAGAGCGAGGTTCTTAATGATTTCCTAAGATTATTCGGCGTTCTTGTCGCGGAGTTTGCCGTTGGCGGCGCGGTCAATCTCACACTTAAGATGAAACGAGACATTATCATAATTTTTTTGGATTTTAAGCCAAAGATTGATGCCAAGATGAGGGACTTTTTAGAGTAAGTCCTTGAAACGAGTCTATGCTTTAGAAAGAGATTCTCTTTGATGTTGTTGGAACATCAGGATGTCATTCTGGAGTTTTGCAGTCCTTCCCGATGGAAAGAATTGAGCAAGGAAATGAGTAGTAAGATCCTCCCAGGTGGAGATGGATCCTGCAGGAAGACGTTCAAGCCAATTTATAGCTTGATTACAAAGGGAAAATTGAAATAAAAGCAGGCGCGTCCTTTCCCTATTTGCAACATCAAGATCAAGTGAGTCCACTAGTTTTAGAAAATCCTTAAGATGTTGGTTTGGATCCTTGGACCGAAGTCCGTAGAAAGAGCATCCATTTTGCACCAACCACATGGTGTCGGATCGTAGAGGCACCACATTGTTCCCATCGGGGATCTCAATGGTGTTTCAATAGCCTTCGTGGTTAGGTCTGGAGTAATCTCCAAGAATATGGATAGTATTTTCGTCTCCTATGGAGGTTTATGAAAAGATTTACAAAACAAAGGGAACAAAGAAAAGATAGACTAAAGAAAGCTAATAAAAATAAAATAAGTCTCACTAGAAAGGATTCTAGCGAGTAGACCTAAGCTAGATAAAGCTCAAAACCTAACTACTCCCCACGTAGCAGAGCCAAAAACTTAATGCGGTTGTCGTTAGACTTCAACAAAAAGTTTTACAACTCCCTAGGCAGAGCACCTAACCGTTGTAGTGTAGTAAGGTAAGACTCAGGGGTTATTATCGTTCTCTAGGCAAATAGGTGGGAAAGGCTCGAAAAGAATATAACAAAGGTCTAAGGGGTGAGAAAAAAATTATCTTTGTGTTTTTATATTTTATAGAAAGCAGATAAAATTCAGGTTTTAGAGGTTGGTTTGGTTTTTGCTAATTAAACTAAATATAAATCTAAACTACTTTAGTGATAACTATATGATAAACAAATATATTTACTTAATCATGCACTACTTCTTAGTTTGCTTCTCTTAATTCTGTTGCTTTGTCACACTTGTGAGAATCTATGTAAGGTTTTCCTAAGTCATGAACGAATTACATGAAAACACCGTCTACGTAATATTCCGTTAAGGCAACACACAAGTAAGGTAGTATGAAAACTGTTACAAGGCCCCTAAGAGTACAATACATGCATTTAAAATACTTAAAAGGGATCAACCATATTAGGGTAAGGTAGTATGAAAACTGTTACTGATGGTATCTTTTCTACACACTCGCGTTTCCCTAGACGTCTATGCCAACTTAATATCTTATGACTAGTTTTCTAAAGCCTAACACACACATCTATCACAAAAAGCAACATTAAAAGGATTTACAAACTAAGTTTCATGCAATTATAAGTAAATACTAAAGGATCTAGCCTAGCATGTTAGATAAAAGAGAAGAAAAAGAATCAATCACAAAACACATAGATATATTAAATGATTAGGGATAAATGAACTTCACTTGATTAAACCATGATTCAAGGCTAATACAATAGGGTTTTGATACCCTAAAAATAGCCTAAAAGTTGCTACACTCGAACTATTAAAGTTAAGGCTCGTCTCCCAAAAGTTACACACTAAAAACCCTAAAACGAGTTTGTATATATAAGAAAATAGGCCGCAACGGCGTCGCAATATTACTGACGTCGTCGCTTCGATGAATCTTCTAGGGTTTCTTTTGAGGCGGCTACTTTCAGACGTCAACTAGAATTTCCTGACACGGTCTCTTATATGATCTGACGCCGTCGCCAACAATCGCGACGCCGTCTCCACCATATGAATGCATATTTCTTTAAGAGATTTGGTGTAGAGTCGTAGTCTTATCCGTTTCTTCTCTAAATGAGCCCAAGTCACGTGTATTTCTTCCAAAAGTCATCCAAATGCTAAAAACACAAAAACAAACAATTAAGCACATAATCTGGGCATATTTGCATGATTTAGGGGGTTAAATGACCCCGAAAAAGTATATAAAATGACACCTCATCATCGACCCAAGGGCAACATAGGTATCCTCATTAGTAGTAACCTCAGTCTCAACTGGAGTAAAGGTACTCCTTGTAGTACTCGACATACTTGTGTAACTAGTATTATCATTCACCCAAGAAGTAACGTTACTCCTCTTAATATTTGGTCGACTCGTGTACCCAATTGAATCACCTTGTACCCAAGCTGTATTCCCATCGACTTGACCACCATGGCTAGTATCTCCTTGTTGAACATGTATAGAATTAAGGTTACACAAAACCCTAGTTGCCAAGCTAGGTTGTAGAACCTCATCATTCACAACATTCTTACCACTAAACTGTTTCATACGAGCAACATTCTCCCCCACGTTCAAATCACTCATAGACTCCATGATAAACTAACACTACCCAGCAATTTCACAAAAGAAAGAAAAAATAGCAAAAAAATTAGAACAAGAAGCAACAACGTCCAATACTTCAAGACGAGAAACCCTCGCACAACTAGGGTTTGAATTAAAAGCACACAAAAATCCTAACCGATCTCCATCATATGAATGCGGCAAAGATATTAATGAGACAATTAATGCTGTCGACACACAAATAAAGTTAATACCAAAACCCTAAAACAACGATAATGGAAAAACAAAGAAAGTCGAAACCCTAACAACAATCTAACCCTAGATCCACATAAAAATAATGTTACAGCAAGTAAAATCAAAGATTAGAATTATAGTAACACGATCATTATACAGATTAGAACTTAGGATTCAAGTAGCGATCGATCTGAAAGAAGAAAAAAGGAAGTCGCCATAAAATCACCAAAGGGTTACAAATGGGGTTTATCGATTTTAACACTTCTTCCTATATGTTTTTAGTAACTATTGAGCTAATGTAAACACACAAACATAAGGCCACAATAACATCTACTAAACGCACTTAAACACATACCATGCTTAACAAACAAATCAACGACTTACGTAAAACAAGTCAAACTGTGTGATGAATCAAAAAGGCCAAATTTTAAGACAAAAAACTAACGACTATCATAACATGATTGGATGAAAGGCAAAAAAAAGCAATTATATGACCTCTAATACAAAGTTAAATATCAAAATGGCTAATGAATCAAAAAGCCTAATTTTGGAACAAATAACCAAACACTATCATCAAATGCATAAATAAGGACAACACAACAAATGATTAAACCCATGATACAAAGCCATATATAAAATGCGTTTAAACCCAAAACATGGCACAACAATTTTCAATCAAATTTCCCAAACCAAAAACCACAGAAAAATCGAAACGTATGACGCATCAGACAAAGGCAATTGTTTGTGGCTCTAAACACTAGATAAATATTGCAACATAAATAATGATGATAGCTTATCAGAACCATCAACTTCATATATAACAAAAACATGTTGCGAATACCAAGTGCAAAGTAGTTACAGTAAAAGGTATTTTCTCGGCCAAAAACCAAACAGTAGGCATCATTATTTTCTAGCAACTCTTTAGTCAATGTAAACACATAAATATACGGCCACAATAACAGCTACAAAATGCATCCAAACACATCATGTGCTTAATAAACAAAATTAGCGACCTATGTAAAACCCATATACCAATAAAGAACACATCAAATTCAATACTTACGACCAAATGTCAAAATGCGCGCTAAATAAAAAAAACCCTATTTTTGAAGAACGACAGAAAACATGGCCTCCATACACGTACTAAAACCCAAAAATGTTGTTTCAACCTGCAGGAACTTAAACAAATCAACGAAAACAACCAAAAACACTTCCAACCGCCACATGCAATACACCATTTCCAAAACCTTACACACCTAAAGCATAATGAAACTGATACAAATGAAAAATAACAACAACAAAAATACCCTTATTATGTTAACCAAAATCAATGGTACAGTTTACAATAGAATATGTTTAACACCACCCTAGATAATCGCAGTACAAAGCCCGTAAAATTAAGCTAAAAAAATAAAAAAAGAAAAGAAAAACACTTTAAAACATCACATGCAATACATCAGTTCCAAAATCTTAAAATACTTCCAAAGATCAAATGCAATGCATAATCTCCAAAACATTATACACACCTAAAACATAACCAAAGCTACATAAATAAACAAAAATAACAAAGCGTACTCTTAATCCGTCTATTATGGAAAAAACACTTCGACCTAAATATCTAAAACCACGAAAGCACCAAACACCACCACTGCAAAGCATTGTGTGTAAAGATAGAGAAGAAACCAAAGAAGAGTGTTGAGCACACTTCCTTCAACCGATGCATAGTTTGTAACGAAACAAGCCAACCAAAAAAATCATAACCTAATCTAAAATGACATGTTAATGGCCCAACTAACAACCTGCTAAACCAACAACATAACATTAACTCCAAAACGACCATATTAAATGCAAAACAACGTCGTTTGCATACCTAATGTCTAATAGGTTAATTTATTATTATGCTATTGTAGATCTCTATATAATTATTTCGAGATGGTTTCATTCTAGGTATTTCTTACTTTCCTTTATACTTCTTTAGAGGTCATTTCTGTTTAACTGTGAGATTCATTTTGAATTTAACTAAAGCTGTTAGATTTATAGTATCTTAGTAGTTAGTACTATGTTTATGGTAGAACAACATGTATGAACGAAATTGGAAATGATTAGTGTATCCTAAATTTTGTTGCTATGATAGTTGGTTAATTGTTAAAAGACGAGGAAGTGTTTTAACTTATCTGATTTATAATAGATTATGTGTTTCTTAAAATGTGTGTGAATAGCGTTTATGTTTAGTGATGTGTTCATTGCGAATTTTGATGCATTGTGGTTTGCAATTACTTGGACATGTCTGTTTGGACTGGAAACATGCTACGAGACGTGTTGGTTAGGATAAAGAGGGTATGTGTTTTGTCAACGACGAGTTGGAAAATAAGGTTAACTTGAGTAAGCAGAAGCTGGGACTGGATCACGTTTATAATTTGCGCCTTGATGTAACTCTTTATTGTGCTTCCGTTTTGAGAATATGTTCGGTTTAGAATGTTGTTAGGGTCTAGTTATGTGTGCTAGGTTTAAAACTACTATATAAGAAGTACATTTCATTCTTTTATTAGTCATGTGATCAAATTATAAGAATATGCTTACATATTATAGCATCTCAGTAGTTATTACTGTATTTATACCAGAATAATATATATGGTTGAAATTAGAAAAAACCGTTATATTCGGTAAAATGTTGTTGTGACAGTAGCTTGACTAGTGAGATCTTAGGAAAGTGTAAACTTGGCTAATTTAGATCAGTTTTTGAACGTTTTTATAGTTTACGGTTATGGTTGGTGATGTTTCTGTTTAGTTATTCGTTGTGGTATTACTGTATTTCGTTTGAGTGTGACTTTTGGAAACATAGGTTCTTTATTGATTGTTAACTCAATGATGTGATGTTGTAGGTTGCTTCACATGTTTGTTGGGAATTAGGGGAAAAGCGCTCGTGGATTGTGCTGCTAAGCTTAAACCGAATATCCTAAATATGAGACGCGATGTGCCGGTGCTCTATATGGTTATTCGAAAATGCTTATGCTGATGCAGGAGGTATTTGTTACTTTTGCTAAGGCTTCTTTATACATATTGTTTTATTCTATTACCATATTTAGTTTGAATTTAAATTTAGTTGTGTAGGTTTTATAGCGTATGCGTAGCTATTAGTGTATTTATGCTAAAATAACATCTACGAGTGAAATTGGAAGCGACCGTTATATCTGGAAAATTGCTCCTGTCACATTTACTTAACTGCTAGAAGCTGGGTCAAAAAAATTGTCAACTGATTTAGATTATATTTTCCAAGTTTATCAACGTTTGTAGGTTACAATTAGGTTTCGTGATATGTCTATTTACCTATTCATTGCTGTTTTTCCTGCATAGTGGTTTTCAATTGCTTGGAAAGTGTCGTTTAAGCCTACAAACTGGCCGCTGCTAGGATAGCTGATTGGTTTAAAACTGCAGCCACAATTTCCTTTTTAGAAGCTATTCGAGTATGAAAGACTATGTTGGTGGTGGGCTTATTTACTTATTTGTCAGGGTTGTAGAATTTAAAACTCGAATGTGTAAAACAAAAAATCTGTAATAAATGTAAACGCATTCGAATATGGCCGGGTTCAGAAATGGTGAAATTATGACAACTTTTTGTATCATTATGTGCTCAATGTCTGTTGTGTTGGATGTTCAGCCACTGAATTAGAGTGGCTGTGCAGGTTTCCAAAAAATACGCAAACACAGTTTATGTTACCTTAAATGTTTCCTGAAATAAAAATGAATTTTAAAAACTTTTACAAATAAAATTAAATGCCTTTCTTTGCTGTTGTGTTGTGATTAATAGACGGCTTGTGTGTTTGTCGAGGGCAAAATCGACGTGATGATTAAAATTACTTTTTGGAAAGAAAAAAATAAAACGACCGAATACTACAAAAAATATATATGTCGACATATAAAACGCGAGTCGCTTAACTACCGAAAGCTAGGGAATTTTTTTTACCTTAACTGATTTATATTACATGTTCTAAGTTTCTGAAAGTTCGTCGGTTACAGTTATGTTTCGTGATATGTCTATTTACCTATTCATTTTGGTTTTTGATACATTATGGTTTTCAGTTACTCGGAAAGTGTGGTTTGGCCTGCAAGTTGGTTGCTGCCAGATGCGGTGAGCGGGTAAAAGAATACAGAAACAATCCCTTTTTAAAGCTAATTGAGGTTGCTAGAAATTTGCGTGACGTTTGTAAGTTAAGATTGCTGCTTATGTTGGTGATATGCTTATTTACTGATTCGCTATGGTTTTGAACTTGAAATTTAGTTGTGTAAGATACTGAATTGCTTTAAGTTGAAAGTCTGTTAGACTATCATATCACATCATCTCACACGAAAATAAAAGAAAATTCTAAAGAGAGAAAGGAGGGTTTAGAGAGAGAAGTAAAAGAAAGGAAATTGTAGGCTTCACTATGAGAAAATGAGAACCAACACCCTCCTAACATGCTAGGAGGGTGGTATTTATAGTTAAAGAGAAACATGGACCCTTGTTGGGTCTTTTGGCTTCTTGGGCCGACTTAATGAGCTTTAGCCCGACACATAGGCCCAATTAGCTTAATATAATTCCCGTAAACTACTTTTTCCTATACAAGGCTCAAGAATAAATAATGACCATCACTTTACTAAAAATGATGCTAACAATCTCCCCCTAAGGGGTGGTTATTGTACTTATGGCTTTACTTCTTATGACGTTTTGAATCTTGGAGCCTTGTATGCTTGGGAATTCTTTTGAAGTTTCTTTTTGCATGCTTATGATCTTGGATCTTGATATTTATCTTGATATCTTGTGACTTTATCTTGATATCAAGGTCTTTAGCCTTGAAAACAGCTTGGATCTTTCTTGAATGGAACACTTCTTAACCAACATACTCATCCTTTGGCATCACTTGAAGGCTGACAATCTTCCTCAACATAGAACTTGTGACTTGATCTATTTGAAATCATATACTTGACGTTTTTTGAGGGAGTTCTTGTTTATCAGAGCTTGCGGAAGTGTATCTTTGAAATTCAAAAATGTCTTCAAGTTTTGATTAATGTCGTTGAATGTATCCTTGAACTTTAAGAATAAGTATGTGGCCTTGATTGCGACTCAACTAGAATATGGTGGAAACACCATCGACTTATCCTGCATGTTTAAGTTAGAGATAAACAACAAATATGGACGAATATGTCTTTGTCATTTCGTCGAATATGGTTGCAATAACCATGGTTCCCCGTTAATCAGCATAGATACTGCCTGTGATCACGTAGAATTCAAAAAGAATCTCCTTGACAGGGTTTCGCAGTTGCACTGGTCGTTCTTGTTATGAGAGTGTCTCAAAGCAGACAACACGATAAGAGTGAATTTGTGAGTTACTGTCTCACTGATTGAGTCGTCAATACGTGTTCAGTCTTCCTAAACCCAGATGCCTTTTTGAGGCTGCCACAATGGACATGAGATCGAAAAACTTGTTTGAAAACAATCGACATGTTAATGAATAAATACTTTTTAAACATATCAAAAGTTTCATGTTTTCAAAAATCATCCGTCAATTCTCATTAATACACACAGATTATATTTATGTCTGTGTTGGACTCTAGTTTAACTTGTGTTCTTGATGATGAACAACAAGTGTATACGGAATTGTGTCCTAATGAGATTTATTGATTGATATCGATGTCTCTAGACTCTATAAGTTCACTTTTGTTATTTGGTGATCGGAGGCTAGAGCGGACTGCCACCTTTTCAATATCTATGATCTCGGAATGAGAAAGTCGATAGAAGCATGTTGTACTCCGTGAGAAATGAAACAAACTTCTTTTGAGAGAAGCCTGAGTAGCTAGGTTGGGTTGTGCATTGCATCACTGGGTCCATGATGACTTGTCTTCAATACCAGAATCATCTTTGTGATTACCGATAGATTATGCATTGACCCGGTTTCTGCCTAAGGTTGTATGGAGGGCTTCTTTCTTTACACCCTTTATCCTTACAATTCTTTTTCATTCTTTAACCCTTCAATATTATTCCAACTCGTCCTCATTTTCACCATGTTGGGTTTGTTCCGGTGATAACTCATGCCTTGGATAACATTCTTCCCAATCTCACTTTACTCCGTTTTTCAATCATACCTAAGGACTTCTAATCTATCTATTGGAGTGTCCCTGGGTAGATACCTCCGGTTCTGGCTGGATCATGGAATAAAATACCTATTCTTAACCACCTTATAACACCGTAAGAAACAACAGTTGGTCAGTCTTTGGTATTTCCATAGTAGCCATAAAACCATTGAAAAAGTAATCAACGTGTTCGAGAAATCATTTATTACACATTGAGAGTTTTCTATATCACTAAAAAGCCCCCTACACATATGCATCATATTATGAAAGAGTTTTGCACATACGAGGTCGAGAACGCACTTATAATTAAGAGATCTTATCCATTTAAAGCCTTATTAATCACATTTTAATCACTATTCTCCCCCTCAAAGATTGCATATGTGGTGACAATTTTTGATTTAACAAGTGAATTAAAATACAAGTTAATGTACATTGATCCACTTTTAAACTATCTAATCAATGGGAGAACAGGAAAGCATGCTGAATGAACTAGTATCAAGTGGTTTATTTATTAGAAATTATACTCCCCCTCAATAATAAATTAGAGTGAAAACTTGGAGCGGGAGTTTATTGAGCACATAATTTTGAAAGATTTTAAATATTCTTATGAGAATATCTTGAAAAATTGTGCTCAATAAGAAAATGATGTGAGATATCTGATTGAACATCATTTTCCTTAAAACTTCTCTTGAGCATTTAAAACTTTGAATGTTTATATGACTTTGCTCAAGACCGAGAAGTTATGAACTTCTCATTGTTTAGGATAAATGTACATAAATGAACATTTTCCTTTCTTTGGAGTCCGAGTCCTAAGCTGACATTTACTTAGAAGTCATAGAGAAAGTTTGAAGAGACCTATTTTGAACACTTTTGAAACTCTCGCTCAAACTTTATTTATACACCCGTGTTAATATTAATCAACATTTCTAGGCGCGTAAATGTTATTGATTTACGAGAGACATGTCGGAGAAGATTATTTTTGGTTTTTTTGAAATTTTTTCGATTTTGTATTTTGCTTTTATATGTTTTATAATTTTATATTTTGATTTTCTGATAAGTATATACAAATTTTGAAACGTTTTAGACACACAAAGAAGATATGAGAGAATGTGTCTAAAAGCATTAAAACTTGGTTTTCAAAAAAGTTTCCCCTAAAAAATTGATCCACTTATAAAGAATGATTCGAATTTTGAAAGTGGCATGAGAAGGGAGAGTAGAACATATAATTTTGAAAGATTTTAAAAATCCATTTGAATAATTCTTGAAAAATTGTGTTCAACTGTTTTGAAAACAAGAAGATTTCTCTTCTTTTGAAAGTAAAGCTCACTGAAGCATACACCACCCTTTTATTTGAAAACCAAGTTATGCACTGATGTATACATAAGTCATTCCTTGAAGCTCGGGTTATGAACTAAAATGTACATAAGCCAATTCTAGACGGACTTAGAGAATAACAAGTGGATGGATACATGTATTCTGCCTTGGGAGTCTCATAAACCTGTCAAGAAAAGAAGTAGATTTCGAAAACCCTTTGCTTGTAGGTTCCTAGGGGTTAAAAGCACTTGCATTATCACACACAGATGTGTCAAACTCACTTTCAGTGTTACTGGATGCAATTATTTTTCCACAAAGGTAAAAAATTCGTCCAGTTGGTAACCACCTAAGGCAAGATCTAGGCTTGCTAGGTCTAGGTGAAGCAAGACTATCTTTGGACCCTAACTTCTTTAATTTCTTGACATTTGCCTTATGTTTCTTTTGATTTGCACTTTTTTGAAACATTAGCACTTTGGTTTTTCATTCTAGATTTCATGCCATTCACATATGAAGCACACATTCATCATGATTCGCAGTAGTCAAACATTGCTTACATGTAGCATAAATAACCTCATATTTTTCATTTTGAATTGCAAGCTTAACGTTATTACATTCAGGTGATGTATGTTCTTGATTAGTAAAAGACTGTAAATTCCTATGGTTTTCTTCTATTTTCTCAAAATTATACGAGAGGCAACTACTCTTAAACTTAGAGGGGACCCTTTCATTCTTAAGATTGATCCTAGGTAGTGGCCTTCTGGTCTTAGAAGTGTTGTCTACTCCTGTAGAAGACAAACCATTTGAGTTAGAATTCACATTTTGCTTATGAATGACAATTGGTTGTGAAATAGTGATCGGTTTGGTCCTAACGCTTGCTTTAGCGAGTTTGTTAGGCATAAACTTTTCCTCCCTAGAAGTCTTAAAAGGATTAATCCTAAACATTCATGGGGCAATCACTCTATCATTGTTCACACCTTTTGATTCTCGAGTGGAAGGTGCCGAGTTTGAAGTGACTGGTTTGGACAAAGCATTCGCCACACCAACCTTGGGAATAACCTTTGAATTTGGAAAATGAGTTACAGAATACAGTTTTTGAATTGAAAGAAGAAGGTGGTTTCCCCAAGATTGATTGCTTTGTAAACTTAGTATTCACACTCGTACCGTTCACATCATTATGGTGTTCAGAAAACTTGGTATGTAACTGGGCTCTTAACGTAGCGTTTTCATAAATCGTATCATTAAGTTTTTCTTACAAAGAGTCATTTATAAGTTTGGTTTGATCCTGTGTCACTTTGATAGAGTCAAAAAGGTTCTTATAAATAGTCTTAAGATGTTCATTTTCTTTTGCATAATTCAAGACCTGATACTCTAAGAACACGTTCTCATCATCAAGTTTCTGAGACAAAGGATCAAGGGTATCTGATGCACACTAAGTATTACTACTCTTACCCTTGAGATCTCCTAACTAAGCTTGCAAGCGTTTGATTAGATGCAGCATGTCATTATAGGATTTATCGTACGAAATTTTTTCATATTTGCATTCTTCACATTTTTTGTACCAATCATTCCAAAGTTTGGCATATTCATTTTCCTTTTTAATGATACAATTTTCAAACCTTTCTTTCGTACGTTCAAGCTTAGTTTGGAGATCATATGTATATACAACAGAAATATTTTGCACAATAGACATAAATATCTTGACTGACAACTACTCTCAAGAGATGCTCGATTTCGTATTCCAAAGCCTTTTGCTTAGCAAGAGATTCATCAGCTTCTTTTGTAAAAGATTTGAAGCCTCAAACAAATTTAGCTGTTTCTTTCAAAAATTATATTTAGAAATTTTAAACTCTAGCATCAACTTGGTTAACAATAGGGGAAATTTCATCTTTTACAGTTTTGTGAAGCTCTTGATGAGCAGTAGATGACCAATTGTGTATATCTAATGTCATTTTTTGTTTTACAACACGTTGAAGAGTCACAATGGTGCCTTTTACCTCATTTAGAAATTTTCGTGCAACATGTTATATGTCATGTTTGCATAGTACTAATAATACGAAAGTGTTTAGGAGAGGAGCTAGAGAATATTTTTCATCATTTTTTAAATTTTATTTTCAAAGGAAAAATAGAAATGGGATGGAGAAGTGAATTACAAAATGTAAAGACTTGTATAAATACCCCTCTTAGATGGGTATTTATACTTATTGCTAATCCTATTCTATTTTCCTAACTTTAGTTAAACCTTGGTCAAGTTTACTTAACTTTGACCAAGATAGACTTTATTACATTATAATTACAATTAAAACTATAAAACTAAACAAAACTATACAAAAACCAATTCATATAATAATAAACACTTTTCTTGAACCTAACAATCTCCCCCTAAGGGTTGATTATTACAGACGCTTCATCGTCGGTAGAATTGGTCTTCCATTCACAAAAGATTCTTTTCGATAAATTATCTTTTCGCCATGTTCCTCCCCCTTCAGGAGGATCAGCATTCCTATGATATTCATCGTGATATGTGAAAAGTTATTGCTTTTCAAACTTGGCTTTCAAAATTTCCCATAATTTTGGATCAGCTGCTTGATCTTGAGGTTTTGACTTCATAATCAAATATAACTGTTATTGAAGATCAGCGGTTGATTTTCCAGCAGTTGATAAACTTGTTGTTGGATAAAGATTAAGATTTGTATGCTGCATGTGCTTTCAAAACAGTTCTTCAATCATTTTTGGTGCATGAGTGGCAAATTCCTTAGAGATAATTTCTTGTGTATTTATAGGATCAACTTCATGATCCTTTTTAACTGCAAGATTAACCAGACGTAGCATCTCCTTGTTGATCATCTCATTAGTCTTTATAAACGTTAGTTCAGGCACATCCTTGTTGCAATGATCAAGAACTTCTCGAATCTTTCCCATAAAGAAATCATGAGTAATGAATTTGTTTTTGATATGAGAATGAATTTGACCACGTCGTTTGCACATGCTAGCAATACTTCCTGGAAGAATCTTTGTCTTGTATGAAATAGGTCGTTTCTTGCGTTTATATGTGGATGAGTCTTTAGATGTAGTAGCAGTTGTTGGTGATACAATGGCTGTCAATTCCTCAGAAACTATTTTATCAGAAGATGAAACTTTCCTAGGGGATCTAGTTAGTGAGGGAAGTGGTGTTTGCATCTTCTCTTTCCTAAACTCCATACTACCCGTTGCAACACCAACATTACTTTTCTCTTTAACACCCTCATCCACCTTCTCAACATCATCATCATCATCTTTTTCCATAACAACCTCATCTATTTTCTCATCATCATCATGTTTCTTTTCTTTCTTAATCTCTTCATCTTTCTTCTCTGTCTCAATCTGGTCATCATCATCATTAACAATTTCCGGATGTTCCTTATGACTCCCGGGCTCTAACCTAGTACCGAAACCATCAACATCATCATTAATCATAAAATTGGCAAACTCACTCGCATATGATTCTTCATCTTCGTCACCTTCAACCATCTTTTCAATCTCCTCCTCATTCAGTTTCTCTTGTACTTTAGCAATATTTTCTTGAGCTTCAACAGCTAGCAGTTTTATGTAATGTGAGACTTAGAATGGTTGCGTGAGCCACTTCATCTCTCTCTCGATCATCACCTGGAGGTGGATTTGGAGTTGTACTTTGTTTCTTCTTCTTGATGGTTATTTTTTGTGATTTCCTTGGTGAACTTGATTATTTGACAATTTGCTTCCTCTTTTTCCCCTGAGGACTAGCAATAGAAACGGTAGGTGTCCTATGGGCTCTAGGTATAGACCTATGTATAACAACCCATAATTTTCATCAATGTAATATCCATCTATTAAATTAGATTCAATGTAACATCTATATATACCACCTTTTTACAAGGAAAATTTTGCTTTATTCTATTATGTAACGTAGTTTACATAACTAAAGTAAACGAGCTCACGTAACAACCAATGCCATCTATATCTATGTTTATATCATGTAAACATCCTAATATGTCAAGTTAATGTTCTAATATCATTTTTACCAGATACGTTATCCATTTAACGTACTTTTCAAAACGTTATTTCAAAACAAACATTAAACGTTAAGCGTTTATATCAAAACCCTAATCTAAAACCTTAAACCTTAAACAAAACCCCTAAACTAGTTACTAAACCTTAATCATAAACCCTAATCTAACCTAAACCCTAACCCTAACTTGAATTTAAAACCAAAAACCCTAAACCAAAACAAAAACCAACCCGACACCCCTTATTTCATTTTAACCAATTTTAAACCAAACAATCACCTTAAGCACCACTATTACATCACCACCATGTCACTAGCAGCCACTCTACCACCTTACAAGCACCTCCATCACCTCCTTTGGCCACCAAGCAAACAAAAGCGCCTCCATCACCACCTTTGCTAGCCGTGTACTCCCACAAGTCTCCACCTCCCTTAACTACTATCCTAGCCCTTCATACTCACCCTATAGCTGCTATTAGTCACTACCTACAAGAACTTGGCCATTACTCCAATTATTCTTAGGCACCAAGGGGTTTTCAAACCCTATATATAGCTGAAACCCACACACCCTTTCATTTCATTCCATAAGCTCTCTACCACCACTAAACTAAGTTCTAGCCCAACCAAGGAAGAAGTAGAAGGTCCTTAAGATCAGATTTGAAGCCAAGAATCAAGAAAAAGAAGGTCTTGAATCCATATCTAGGTGTACGAACCCAAATAAGCTCATACGACCCATATAAGCTCAAGTAAGCTCAAAACCTTGTTCAATAAGCTCATGATCTGTTTTAGAACTTTTATTAGCCTGGTTATATCATGTGTAAGTCCTTTGTTCAAGCCTT
>BQNB010072743.1:0-32335 GCA_026074375.1 Tanacetum coccineum
ACTATCTAAGTTTGAAGCCGATTTCAAACAACAGCAAAGCGAGATGACCAACAAAATCAAAACAGTGTTGAAGGCCATCACCGATCGAATAGCGGGAACGCTGCCTAGCGATATGGTTAAGAACCCAAAACTGGGTACTACCCTGGTTTTGTCTGCTCGTTCTTACCCAACTATCGATCCTCAATGCTCATCTCCCTTCTGACTCGGTCAATGCTATCAAGGCACATTTCAAGGAGGCAACCATTTCCCAAACCAGTCTGCGGCAACCCGAGATTGAAATCGAACCACCAAAACCAGAAGAGCTCAAACCAACTCTTGAAGATGAATTCTAAGATTTACGTCTTAACCTACCTTTTCTTGAAGCCCTAGCTCACGCTCTAATCTATAACGCCATATTAGATAAATATGTAGAGAGATTAGAACTAGGCAAAAATGGATCAGCATTTGTCTAAGGAGAAATACTTGCGAAAATGGAGGACCCTAGACTATTCACTCTACCTTGTAGATTTGGGGACTCAAAACCTTTTGACACCTTGTCCGATCTAGGATCATGCATAAACATAATCCCACTTTACCTCTTCAAAAAGCTTAACATCAGGCTATTAGAAGAGACTGACCATATCTTTGGATTGGCTGACGGAACCAAATCCTACCCCGTTAGGATTGTGAAAGACGTAGAAGTCCATATAGGAAAACTAAAACTATTGAATGACTTCTACGTAATTGATATGAAGAAGGAATCACTACCGCCAACGCAGTTATAGATTGTAGGATGACTAAGATTGCAGTAAGAGAAGGAATCACTATGTCAGTATTCGATTTAAAAGGAGTAGACTTAGGTGAGGAGGAAGCACCTTATTGGACCACACTTAGAAAAAGGGAATCCTGCAAACCATGACCTAGCTCGGACGAAGTAGGCGCACAAAGCCCTTATTATGCTAGGAGGGACTTCTTAGACTGCCATTTTCCTGGAGAATGGGAAATTTCTAGAGATGTCGAGCTTAATCCTTTTAAGGATACCTTAGTGTTTAGGAGAATGGTAGAATTTCTAAGAGCCATACCCATTAACCTAAAGTGTAACATGTGGGAATCAGATGACCTAATTAAAAAACTAATTAACTAGGACAAACCACCCAAAAATAGAGATGGAGCATGGCATGCCAAGATTAGGCTGATTGACCCTGATGGAGAGGAATTTACCAAAACCCTTCAATCAATTCCCACTACTGGGAAGCTCTCCGAAAGAGAAAGTCCAAGAGAGATCATCGACTTGGACCACTTCTACGACACTTGACGTGTGACTTCGAGTCTAGCTACAAGACTTATTAATAAATAAAAGCACTTTTTACGAGGCAACCCAATTTACTTTTCCAGCAAATTAGGAGTGTCATGTGTGTTTTAATTCTTTACCATTAGTTTTATTTTGTTTGAACTATCTTGTAATCATGCTTTGTTTGTCTTTAACCTCATCTTAATTTCAATCAAAGGTATTTTGCAAATAATAAGTGTAGGGAAATTTATTTAGCTTTTGAGACAAATTCAAACATGTTAAATGAATTGTCTAGATTAATTCGCGTCAGTTTTGAGTCATATTGTACTTCCTCCAACTCATGTTTTAGTCAAGTAAGGTTTATTTAATCATTCAATATGTCTATGTATTGTTTGATGTATCTATGCTCTTGCTTTATCTTTAATATGCTTGGCTAAACCTTCTATTGTGTGTATTTATGATTATATGAAACCTAGTATGTAGATCTTAATGGTGTTGCTTCTTGTGATGGATGTGCATGTTAGGCTCTAGAAAACTAGCTTTTGTCTGTATCGCTGTTGATATGTCTAGGAAAACATGATTGTGTAGAAAGGATACCATCGAGGAATAGTCTTCATACTACCTTTCTCCCTAATATGGTTGATCTACTTTTAATATATTTCACATGCACTTAGTGTACTCCTAGGGGCCATGTAATAGTCTTCATACTAGCTTACGTGTGCGTTGCTCTAGCAGAATACTAAGTAGACGGCGGGTTCGTGTAATTTGTTCATGACTTAGAAAATAGTTACACAGATCATCACAAGGGTGACAAGGCAACAACACTAGGAGAAGCAATCTAGGGAGTAATACATGATTAAATAAACACAGTCTTTTATCTTATTGTTATCACCAATAGCTTAGAATATATTTAGTTAATAACTAAAACCAACCACCTCTCAAATTATATGATTTACTTGCTTTCCATAAAATATAAAAAACACAAAAAGAATCTTCCCTCAACCCTTAGAATTCTGTTAGACCGTGATCAAGCCTTCCCAACCTATTCCTTGAGTAAATGATAACAACCCCCCGTATTCTTGTCCTAAACTACTACCTACACACGATTAGGTACTCTGCCTATGGATTTGAAAACTACTTCGTGTAGAAGTCTATACGTCACCACATCAGTAATTGTCCTCTTCTTCATCACGATCTAAGCCGTTAAAATATGTTTGCCCCTTTCTAGATTCTCCATTTTGATTTTGTTTGAATTGAATTAAAATTAGGGATAATAGGTTTCGATTTTGGGTTTTTAAGAGGTTAAACCCAATTCTCCTAGGATTATTTAGGATCACTTTTATCCCCTGCAAATAAGTTGAGATTTTTTTGAAATTATGAATAGAGTCCAAAATGGGGATGAAAGGGAAACCGCCTTATCGTTGTTTAAACTGCAGAGCAATACGGCGTATCCACGAACATAGATACGGCGTATTAACTCAATTTTACCTAATTTCTAAAACCTCAATACGACGTAATTCAGTCAAATGAACTCTAGGTCCGTATTGATCAGAAAAGGGATCCTGCATTTTCTTTCCCCAATACGCCGTATTGATTTTTATCCATACGGCGTATTGACTAGACAGATCTCTATACGGCGTATCCATTTATGAATACGCCGTATCCACCCTCAGAACAGAATGATCAAATTTTATAATCTGTGTACTGATCTCGTTGATTTTGCAGATATGGCACCTTTACCACCACGTGAGCAGAGGCACCTATTCCATAGGTACCAGGGTTTGGAGTACTCTGACCCGGATATTGTTGATTTCAACGAGAGGTTGGAGAGGATACACGATAGGGGTACACATAGGTGTTCAGGTTTATGGATTTTTAGGGTATGTCCGAGTCTGATGATGGATACTTTTATATTCTAAGAATGCGGATGGAGCATCTGTGATGGTGACGGGGTTATAGTGATTACACTAGTGAGGCTGGGTAGAGTATTCGACACAAGGGACCACGTGGTTAGTGGAGCTCATTCTGTAGTTTCTTAGCACGCTTAGATTTAGAGAGGTGTTGCTTGATTTGGATGCTCTTGGCACTATACAGTTTCAGTTAGGAGGAGCCAGGAGACTCTTTAAGCTGAGGGAGTTATCTAGCTCCTAGGATTACATACAGGGGATGAGATGAGTCCCCTCTAGTTTTGTCAAAGGTACTGAGTGAGAGTGAAGTGAGAGGATTAATCCTGTGGAAGGGATCTGCAAGATTATTTTAAGAGATATTTCTACTGGTGTATGATTTCTTGGGACCTGGATCCACCTTCCAATGACTTGGATTAAGTAAATCCGGTGCTGAGGCTATGCCATAGGATGATTGGCACACAATATATGATGGTAGAAGTCAGGTCCCTGAAAAGGTGACCCGTTACCTACGTGTTATATATGAGGGGTTGGATGTTTGGATCAGGTCAACATCCCTTAATTGGTGGCCTAGATATCTTAGAGGTTGCTACTAGGGGAGGAAAGACATGGCCTCTTTCTCAGGTGGACAGTCTGTGTGCACGATTAGCTGAGCAATTTTCGACTTCTTGACCAAGGAGAGGCTTTTAGGGTTTAACGCTGTTACTTCTGCCCCTACAACTTCCCAGTTTATTGATATGATCGAAACTCGTTGACTGCAGATCTGTCTGAGTTCAGAGACTCTTTGGCTTTGGGTACCCTCAAACCTGCTATACAGGAGGGCGATGCAGGAGGCATTGGCTGATGTTTGATTAAAAGCATCTTGAATGCTGTTTGGAAGATACTACGCTAGTGGAAGTATTAAGACTGCTAAGGTTAGAGTTACTACTGCTAAGCATAAATTAGTATTGTTAGTAATCTTAATGAAAAAGGCTAAGTGTATAGTACTGCGAAAGTTACTACAGCTAGTGTAACTGCTAGTTAAATTAACTACTACCTACTGCTTGTAATGTTAGTAATGCCTAAGAGTAAAAAGAAAGTACTGCTAGTGTAACTTAGTAACTACTGGTGAAGATTGAAGAAAAACTTTTCTAAGTAGTTTAATGCTGCTTGTTACACAGTTAGTGGTTGTTGGTAAATACAAAAGTGTACTACTGTTGGTGTTGAAAGTTAATGCTGCTAGTATAAAAGTTACAACTGCTGAAAGATTACAACTGCTGAAAAGATAAAGACTGCTCAAAGAAAAGAGAAAGATTGCTTTTAGATATGTATGAGATATTTTTGTAAAAGATACGTATAAGTTATTTGTTTAGAAGATCATGATACTTAGAAAAATATAGTAAGCCCATTAGGACTCCATTGTGTAATAAAAAATGAGTCCTAGGGTATAAGAGAAACTAAGTATAAAGAATAAGTCATTCATCAGAGTTAATATATACTTCGAATTTTTTGTAACCCAAGAACTAGTTAGAGTATTCGTATTAATAATTGAAGCTTTTGTTTGTATAATTTGTGTTTCATATTAGTATTGACTGTTTCATTAAAGAATTACTCTTAATTAAAGATTAGATTCCGCATAATCTTTAGTATTATCAAACAGAGTTTCTATCATAGTTGTGTAGGATTTATCTTGCATAACTAAACCTTACACAAGCTAAGTAATTCAAGATCTATTGAAGTGGGATCAACAAGTGGTATCAGAGCTTGTTGCTTTGAGAAACTTTGCTAAGAAGACATGGATCAAGACTCCCAGTACATATGCGATGCGTGCCTCAAAGTGCCATGCCTCAAACCCAGGCGAGTATGACTTTAGAGGATGAGGATGGAATAGTACATCCAAATGGTTGACTATCTCTATGGGAGGTCAGATGGGAGAATGGAAACGAACAGCACCAAAACACACTTGAGAAGGTGTTGAGAAAATAGTAACCTCCTACAAACTACCTGAAGAAAAGGCACAAAGAGGTTAAGAGTTGTAAGTAAAGAAGCACCGCTAGTTGATGGGGCATACCCTAATGAACATCAATTGAAGTTAACTCCATCAAAGATACCAAGTCATTACTACAGTCTATTGAGAAAAGGTTTGGATGGAATGATTCTACTAAAAAGACTTAGAGGAATCTTCTAAAAGCAGCATATGGAACAATTTTACTGGCATCTAGCTCAGGAGTGTTAGATCAAAAACACTTTGATAGGCTTCAAAAGCTTTTCAGTCATTTGGATGATTCATGATGAAACTAATCTCACAAGGAAGATGTGAAATCAAAAGTTTCTTACGAAGTCTGCCACCATATATGGAACACATATACTATTGTGTGGAGGAACAAGCCTAAGATAGATACATTAAGCTTGCATGATCTTTACAAAAACCTGAAGATCTATGAACCAGAGGTCAAAGGGACATCAAGCTCAATCTCAAACACATAAAACGTAGCCTTTGTGTTCTTAAAAAGCACCAGCAATACAAATGAGCAGATTACTAACTACCGCCCATGGAGCTACAACTGCTAGCAACCTCCAGCTACTAATGATAAACTCTACAACAATTGACAACTTGAGTGATACTGTCATCCTGTGGCTTTTCTTTGCAGTCCAACCAAACAATCTACAACTTAACATGAGGACTTGCAACAAATTCATCTTGATGATTTAGAAGATATAGATTTAAGGTGGCAAATGGCTATCTAACAATGAGGTCAAAGGAATTCTTAAAGAACACTGGAAGGGAAGTTTTCTGTGAATCGTACAGACACCTATTTTGGTTTGATAATCCCAAGGTGGATTGTTACAACGTGCCACAAAAGGGGACGACTTTCAAGGGAATGCAGGGCTCCAATGGAACCAAGAAAACACAGGACTACTGGGAGAAAACACAAGAAGAATTAGTCAGTGGAGACATCTACTTCCAATCTTTGATCTCATGTGAGTGGTCTTGGGATTATGATTGGAGTGATTAAAGCAAAGAAGGTCTAACTAATTTAGCACTCATGGCTTACCTTATACAAGTTCTAACTCAGAGGTATCTACTGATTCACACAGTCATCATCTTTTTTGGAAAAAGTTAAAATTCTTAAGAACAAATGAACAACTGTTAAAAGACTTAAGGACATCTAAGTTAAATGTTATTGCTTACAAAACAGGTTTAGAGTCTGTAGAAGCAAGACTTCTAGTTTATAAGAAAAATAAGTTTGTTTATGAGGAAGATATTAAGGTCTTATAAACATGAGATTTACTTAAGAGAAGTAGCCATTACAGAGCTTAGGATGGGGTGGGTTGCCTGGCTTTATTAAATAGACCACCGCAATCCACACACCAAAAACGTTGAAACAAACCTTGCAAGCTCAAAAACACCACCAATGCAATCCTACCATACTATAACACAAATAAATCAGATACCCAAGGACCCACAATACTACACCAATTATTCCAAAATGGCAAACCAAAATTTTTTCTAATTTAACAAGATCTAATAAACAAATAACTATACGTATCTTTAACAAAAATAACACAAAACAAATCAACAGCAATCTTTCACATATCTATTGTCATTCAATATCTTACAGCATTTGTAATCTTTCGTGAAGCAGATGTACTTTATTATACTAGCAGCATTACCTTCAACACCAACAGTAGTAACTTTTTGTACCAACATCACTAACTGTGTACAAAGCAGCATTAACAACTTAGAAAGTTTTCTTCAAATCTTCACCATAGAACTAATTTACACTATCAACTATCTTTACTCTAGCAGCTACTAACATTACAAGCAGTATAGTAAAATACACAATCGTAACACTAGCAGTAGTAACAAGCAGTACTAACTACATAGCATATTTTTCATTTTAAGATTACTAACAAAACTAATTTAACTAGCATATTAACACTAACCTTAGCAGTCATAACTTCCACTACAGTATAACTCCAACAGCATCAAGAGCTTTTCATCCCAACACTCAGTATGCCATGCCTACTCTGCATCCGCCCTCCTGTCTATCAGGTTCAGCTGGGTACCCAAGCCCCAAGTGTCACTGAACTCAGCACGATCGGCAGTCAAACGAGTTCGATCATATCAATAATGGGAAGTGTAGGGGCAGTAACAGTCAAACCCTAAAGCCTCTCCTTGGTCAGAAGTCGAAAATGCTCAGCTAATCGAGCCACAGACTGTCCACCTGAGATAAGAGCCCTGCTCTTCCTCCCAGTAGCAAACCTCCTAAGATATTAGGCCAACCAATAAGGGATGTTGACTGATCCAACATCCAACCCCCTCAAATAAAACAAGTCAGTCACGGTCACCTTTTCAGGTGCCTGACTCCTACCAGCTATACTGTGTGCCATCATCCTATGGCAAAGCCTCAGCACCGGATCTCTAATCCAAGTATAGGAAGGTGGAGGTCCCAAGAAATCTCCACCAGTAGAAATATCTCTCTAATAATCATGCAGATCCCCCTTCCACAAGGATCATCCTCTCACTCTCACTCTCACTCCAGTACCTTGCAAAACTAGGGGACTCCATCTCCTCCCCTGTATGTAATCCTAGAGCTAAGATAAACTCCCTCCAGCTTAAATGTCTCCTGGCTCCTCCTAACTGAAACTGTATATTGCCAAGAGCATCCAAATCAAGCAACACCTCTCAAAATCTAAGTGTGCTAAGGAACTCTAGAATGAGCTCCCTAACCAGTGGTCTCTTAGTGTCGAATACTCTACCCCAGGCCTCACTAGTGAACACCACAACCCTGTCACCATCACGGTGCTCCATCCGTATCCTAGCATACAAAACATCCCTCATCAGCATGGACATACTCCCAAAATCCAAAACCTGAACCCTATGTATACCCCTATTGTAGATCCTCTCTAACCTCTCCTCAAAATCAGTAATGTCTCGGTCAGAGTACTCTAAACCCTGGTATCTAAGGAATGGATGCCTCTGCTCACGTGGTGGTAAAGGTGCCATATCTACAAAATCAACGAGATCAGTATACAAATTATAAAATTTTATCATTCGGTTCTGAGGGTAGATACGGTGTATTCATAAATGGATACGCCGTATAAAGATCAGATTAGTCAATACGTCGTATAGATAGAAATCAATACGGCATATGGGAATCAAAACGCATGATCTTTTTCAGATCAATACGCCGTATTCATTTTACTGAATACATCGTATTGAAGTCTTAAGTTTAGATAAAATTGAGTCAATACGACGTATCTTGTTTTGAGTGGATATGGCCCGGATTGCTCTACAATTTAAAACGAAAAGGGTTTCCCTTTTTCAACCCAATTTTGACTCATTCAAAATTTCAAAAACTCTCAACTTATTTGCAGGGGATAAAAGTGATCCTAAATAATCCTAGGAGAATTGGGTTTAACCTCTTAAAAACCCAAAATCGAAACCCTAACCCTAATTTTAATTCAATTCAAAAACAAAAATCAAAAGGAGAAAGGGGAAAACATATTACCGTACGATCGTGATAAAGAAGAGGACAATTACTGATGTGGTCGACGTAGGACTTCTACACGAAGTTTTACAACTCCCTAGGCAGATCACCTAATCATTGTAGTAGTAGTATAGGCAAGACTTAGGGGGTTGTTATGGTTCACTCGGGGAATAGGTTGGGAAGGCTTGATCACGGTTTAACAGAATTCTAGGGGTTGAGGGGAGATTATTTTTGTATTTTACGTTTTATGGAAAGCAAGTAAATCATATATTTGAGAGGTGGTTTGGTTTTAGCTATTTAAACTAAATGACGACTACGCTAATGGTGATAACAATAAGATAAAAGACTGTGTTTATTTAATCATGTATTACTCCCTAGATTGCTTTTCCTAGTGTTGTTGATTTGTCACCCTTGTGATGATCTATGTAACTATTTCCTAAGTCATGAACGAATTACACGAACCCGTTGTCTATTTAATATTTAGTTAGAGCAACGCACACGTAAGGTAGTATGAAGACTATTACATGGCCCCTAAGGGTACATTAAATGCATGTGAAATATATTAAGAGTGGATCAACTATATTAGGGGGCAAGGTAGTATGAAGACTGTTACCTGATTGTATCCTTTCTACACAATCATGTTTATCCTAAACTATATCAACAACGATACAGAACAAAAGCTGGTTTTTGTATATACCTAACGAAGCAGCATCCATCACAAGAAGCAGCACCACTAAGATCTACATTCTAGGTTTCATACAGGTTTAGCCAAGCATGTTTAAGATAAAGCAAGAACATTAAATAATCACATAACAAGACATATTGAATGATTAATTAAACCTTAATTGATTAAAACATGAGTTAGAGGAAGTACAATAGGGTTTTTGTTGGGAATTATTGATTTGATTATACAAAAGAACTTGCTTAAAAGGATAAAGAATGAAACAAAAGGATCAAAGTCGACAATATGGAATTCTACAAAAGATGAAGGATTCTAAAAGATTTCTTAAAAGATAAAGATCAAAGATTAGGAAAGATTTAGTTTTTCCTCCTAATTACAAATAAGAATACTTCTGTAAGCTTATGGACTCTCTATAAAAGAGATCCTTAGTACATTGTTTTAGTGTGTGATTGTGTGTGCACCCAAAACGTGTGTGTATATCCTATAGGTGTGATGTAGACGTCTAGTGTGGTTTAGCTCTAAGATCAAAGGTTTATTTGATCCATGTTATAGTTAGGTAACACGTTTTATATGAATACATAGAAATGGGCCTTGTGTGTATGTTAAAACCTTGAAATAACATTTGATGTCTTTATTTAAATCGCTACGCATCTACATACTTTGTTATTTTTGATCCTAGGAGCTTTACACGATTTTTCCAAAATGGTACCAAGCCATGTTGGCTCCCCCTTGATCAGGATCTACAAGGATTTACAATCAAGAAAAGAATTTTTGAATCAAGAACCCTAAAAAAATTCGATTTGGTTTCTATATTCGTCACTTTCTACACAGCTGTGGGTAAAAATGAGACATCTCATTCGTTAACCGTTGATATTAATGGAATTTGTCTTGAAGGTTCTTTAATTCAATAAAGGCATATTCTTCACGAGAGGGATCTTCAATTCTGATCTTTTAATTGAAAGATATTAGAAGATTTTTGAAATTCTGCTGGCCCAAAAGTTTAAGTTGGTATGGTTTTACTTCTCTTTCATCATTGTTTTTAATAGTGTTCTTGTTATTGTTTATTGAACGTTTATCTTTGAAACACTTGGGTATTAAAGAGAAGTATTAAGGAATGAAAGGATAAAGAAGTTTGTAAAAAATAGGGTTTTTTAATTCTAAATCAGTTTTTTTTTATGGAAACACTAATTTCTAAAAAACCTTAAAAGTTTGATAATGCATATGAATGTAATCACAGTAAAGGTGATAATGAAAGTGGAAGCTAAGTAGGTTTCGCGTTTAGGTTCTTGTGGAAAGTTTATTGTAGTGGTTTAACAAGTTAATACGTGATTGGAAGTTAACTGACTGCAATCCATACATGGTTACTACCTGCTCTATAACAATTAATAATGCCCGAAACAAGTTAATGTTCTTCAAAGAATTAGTACAGCTTTATGCGATGGTTAAGCAGCTCATACTTTTTAATCTAAACTACTGTCTATGTTTTTTAATATTGCATCTACTATCATTAGTGTTTGCTACGACAAATAGAAACAATAATGTTTTGTTAAAGTTGCCGTGTTGCTACTTAAGTTAATACTGCAAGTTGAGTAGTTATATACTGGCTAGTGTATTTTTACTACTGCTGCACTAAGTTAATACTGCTAGTTAGTAGTTAATACTTCTAGTGTATTTTTACTACTGCTCAACCATTAGTGCCGCTCTTCATTGTTACTACTGCTTGGTATCGATTACTACGGTTAGTTATTTTTCACCCTAATGCCGGAATTAGTTTTCTGCTCTCATGGATGGGTACTAACATGCCATTCGTTACGACTGTTGTTAGTAATTCGTATATTCTTATGGTTGATTCTAATACTTTGTTTTGTCAAGAGATGGTATAACACATTGGTTTCAGGGGAAGAATATGATAAAGTGTTTAACCATTTGGATATGCTAAATGCACCACTTGAGGGGAAGGTTTTCACTTGTGAAAAACAAGTTAAACCTTATTACTACTGCTAAGTCATTGTTACTACTGCTAGTTTAAGTTTCTACTGCTTGAATTCATTATTCTTATTATGCATCATGGAGGGTAATTTGAAACATAGAAAGCTTGTATTAGAAGTAGTAATATAGGTTTGTAGTTTGTAAAATCAAATATGCATATGTTCACAGTCCCCAAATGGATAAAGACAAAAAAGTAAGATGTTGCAGAGGATGATATGATAATGAATTTCAACTTATTATGTGTGGTGGGCATGACGAATGACACAAGTTCAAAGGAAATCTTAATTTAAGGGGAAGTTTGTTTCAGTCATGGAATATCAAGATTTGAGGATGTTTATGTGCTCAAGGTGAAGATTGCTATTATGGATCATCTTAGAATCAGTGTTTGTTTTGTCATCATCAAATAGGGGAAGATTGTTAGGAATTATTGATTTGATGATACAAAAGAACTTGCTTAAAAGGATAAAGAATGAAACAAAAGGATCAAAGTCGACAATATAGAATTCTACAAAAGATAAAGGATTCTAAAAGATTTGCTTAAAAGATAAAGATCAAAGATTAGGAAAGATTTAGTTTCCTAATACAATTAAGATTCCTTTGTAAGTCTTATGGACTCTCTATATAAAGAGATACATGGACATTGTTTTAGTGTGTGATTGTGTGTGCACCCAAAACGTGTGTGTGTATCCTATAGGTGTGATGTAGACGTCTAGTGTGGTTTAGCTCTAAGATCAAATGTTTCTTTGATCCCTGTTATAGTTAGATAACACGTTCTATATTGATCAAATAGAATTGGGGCTTGTATGTATGTAAAACCTTGAAAATAACATTGTTCTTTATTTAAATTTCGTTGTGTATCTACATACTTTGTTATTTTTGATCCTAGGAGCTTTAAACGACCCTCCACAGTTTTTAGGACCTAAAATCGTCCCTAACAGCTGCTAAATAACAGGGTTTCGTACCAACATTTATTCTAAAAGTACAACACTCAAAACCCTAAATTCGAGTTTGTATATATAGGAAAATCGATGTGACGACGTTGCGTTTTAGCCGTGACGCCGTCATGAGAGAGAATATTCTAGATAATGGGTTGGGTCGTATACTCTGACGCCGTCGTGAGATCCAATGACGCCGTCTTAGTCTTTGTTGTGACGGCGTCACGTTGTATTGGTGACGCCGTTTCCAGTTGCTGAGAACATTATCTTAAGTGATGTTGGTGTAGGTCCGTAGTCTTGTCCGTTTCTTCTCCAGATGAGCCCAAGTCACGTGTAATTCTTCCAAATGTCTTCCAAATGCGAAATACCTGAAAAGGAATGATTAAGTACCTATTTTGGGCATAAATGCATGATTTAGGGGGTTAAACAACCCTGAAAAAGTGTATAAAATGACACCTCATCAAATACCCCTACACTTGGGATTTGCTTGTCCTCAAGTAAATGGGCTTTTCTACCTAGACAATAACAATATGAGGGTCATTTTACCTACTCTTTAAAAGTATTTTACAACACAACCTTCTAGACCTCGTAATTAAAAGCACGGAAAGTATATACTAGCAACCAAACATAAGTGTTTTTGGGGATTCTCTCTTTCACTCCGGATTTATAATAAATTATAACATATGAGGGAAAGGGGGGGGGGGAGAGGAATTATCAACACTCATTACCTGTCATAGCATATAAATTACCATAGGCTTGGTAAAGGATCAAACCTCCACTGCTAGGTGCAAGCATTATTCATTACTATCTAAGAGGTCTTTTAAAGGGTTGTGGGGTGTAAGTGTAAGATAACATATAATGGAAACGAAAACGGATAGGATACATTTGGGTGGCTTTGAGTGAATTTGGAGTGGAAGGGTTAGCTAATTATTTACACGAATACACTTTGGTTTGGTTGCAAACCAAGAACTCTGACCGAAGATCACAAACGCCTACCAACTCTACATCAATCTCTCTTTTTTTGAATGACATAATAAATCAATACATGGGGTTTATAACACGTACCCCTACTCTTGAGCTTTTGCGTGCTCGATATTTACAATCTAACTAATGACCCGTATTGAGGTGGATCAAAATAACATGGCGATCATTTGACAAACATATGGGGGTATTGACTTAACTTTTATTCCCCATTCTTCCGCGAAATAAATACTACCATGAATCCCAATCGTCCCAAAACTGTATTTACAAGGATAAGGACTTAGCAACCGTGTACTCAATAATTAACATAACAAGGTTATCACAAGAATGAACTAAAAAGAAGTACATACAAGGTAGGGCTAAGGCTAATGTTGGGTTGTAACGATTTGGTTTTTAAAGGGTGACAATGCTCTTCAATAAAATCTGGATCCCACTAGAAAATTATGAAACCTGAAAATGATAGGCTCGGAGGGTTGTACTAGGGGTATCCTGCACTAAAAATGAGTGCATGGCAAGGGTGTGGGATAGTTATATGATCGATGTGACCATCATAACAATTACAAGTTTAAAACATGGGTTAATCCTAATGCCTCTTATCAAGCAAATCCTAATACTTACTATGCGGTCTCGGGATGCATCACAATAACAAGTTCTAGAATTTAATATGCTACCGGTACACTCTCATAATCCTAAAGTAACCAATACCAATGTTCCAGAAAAGGCGACAAAACCATGCATACACATCCGTAACGACGGAATAGACACACATGATTGCTCACTCCTTAACTCGAACAAGCTAAAGGTATAATATCTAAGGGCGAACATCACATTGTGGGGGTGAAATTTGAGGGTTTTTGTGCTTGTAATATAAATTCTTATCCATGAGACGCTATTAATACTTGGTTTTTGTCGGTATGTGTCATAAAAAAATTAAATTTGGGTAAAAATCATCTCTTATGATATGTTTCGATATATTACCCATCATTTTAAGGAACAAAGCAAATGACAAATTAAAGAAACTATTCAAAGCTTATTTTCCCTACACTTAAGTTGAACATTGTCCCTAATGTTCTCTAGAAGTACCCGTAAGAACGAATAAAGGGAAAAGAAAACAAGGAAAAGAAACTAGTACTCCCCTGGTTTGCTCAATAATGGAGAAGAAACATGTGATAACTGGTTAAATCGTCCTCCAAGAATCATCTAATGAAACTTCCTAAGAACTTCCAAGCTTCTTCTCATCAAATATAACATGTAAACGAGACAAGACAACTACCCAAGCATAAAATGTGCGATAGACCATATATACAATTGAAATTGAGGGTTCGACTCGATAGATAGGATGGGAGAATTGTTAAACTCATTTGGTTTTTGCAGGTTTATAACAGAAGAATACATATTTTAATGGTTGTGCAAGTTTTATTTTCAAAAATAATTAAAAATTTTGAGTTTTCTGGACCTGGACGTATGACGCCGTCAGGGTTGTTGTGACCCCGTCACAGGTGTCGTGGTGACGGAGTCGGGTGTAAATCGTGACGCCATCCCCACGTTCTCTAAAAATGAAATTTTTGTTTTTGATGAAAAATTTCTTGCACTTGATTCCGTAAGTTAGTTCCTGTACAAATAGCTGCATAAAACCTGAGATTTAACAATTCAATTATATGACTCGAAACTGACGCGAATTAATCTAAACAATTTATTTTAACATGTTTGAATTTAGCTCAAAAGCCAGAAGAATTCCCCTACACTTGTTATTTGCCAAAATACCTTGATTTAAATAAGACGAGGTTAAAGACAAGAAAAGCATGATTACAAGATAGAGTTCGAACATGATAGAATAAAATGAAAAGAGTAAAACATATGACACTCCTAATTGCGGGAAAAGTAAATATTGGGTTGCCTCCCAAGAAGCGCTTGTTTTTGTTCGAGTCACGAGTCTGACTCTACCCTTATTTAACAGATAAAGGGGAGGGTCCCCCTATACTTGAGTTCAAGTGCGGGTGATAGTAACGGTACACACCATTGTTGTGAGAGAAAAGGTCATATGCTGAAAAATTGGTTGTTGAATAATATGCTCCAAATGGTGTGTTTCTTTAGTCCTAGCCTTCTCTACTTCTTTTGGCCTGACGGGTAAATTAAGTCCTTTTTCTAAAAAAGAAACTTCCTTAGATTCTAATCCTCAATCATCTTCTATCATCTCCATGTTTGAAAAGTCAACACCTAGGGATCCACTATGTCCTAATAAACCTGGTTTAAATCCATAATGTTTCATAGGATCATCAATGCATGGGCGATAATAGCAATACGTATCCTTAGGGTGGGAAGATGCCATGTGAGGTAAAGGCGGTGTATGAATGGTTAAATTATCTACTACCTTCGTCCTAAAACTATCCGAAAAATGTGTATAAAGTGTGTGTATCAGGAAACCTATTTTCTTATTCCCAGACTAAATATCTGAGGATGGACAATTGGTCAAGGGTTATGGTTGAGGCTTCGTTTCATCAAAACTTATAATTTCCCTAGAGCTAATAAAATGTCCCTATGGATTACAAGTATTCAAGCCTAAATCCTCTAGTGGTGTTTCGTGTAAAGGTTCTACCTCTTTCGGGTAATTCACGGGTGGTGTGTATTCCTCAAATGATGGGAAGACTTGTGGGGTACTTTGTGGGTTCAGATTTTCCACCTTATCCCGTGCTATACCTCTATGCATCTCAACCCAAACATTCTCATGTCTAAACAATCTTTTTGCTTGAGCCTTCAAATTTGCTACTTCTTGTTTAGAAACAATGTTTGGTGGGTTGTCTCATTCGTTTTGGCCTTGGGTGAAATTTTCTATGGCTTCCCATGCTTCTTCACCACTTAATTCCCCAAGGTTCCCGTCTGCTGTAAAGTCAAGGTCCATTCGGGTATAGTCGTCGACATGATCATAAAAGAATTGAGTAAGGGACCATAAATCGAGGCCATGATGAGGGACTATTTGGATTAAGTTTTTGAAACGAGTCCACGCATCGTAGATAGGTTCATCTTGATGTTGTTGGAACACCAAGGTATATCTTTTGGATTGGGAAGGTTGTGCTTCGTGGAGGGTTTCGAAAGGGTGTGGGTTGGTGGAGCGATTACATACATCATGATGAAGATAACGAAAGAGTGATTTAACAAAAATAGAGGGCACAAAAGAAAAGTTAGACTGATAAAGAAAGCCTAATTGCGGAATTTAAATCTCACTTGAAAGGATTCAAGCGAGCAGAACTAAGCTAAACTATGATCAAAACCTAACTACCCAGGCGGCGGCGCCAAAAACTTAATGCGGTCGTCGTGGGACTTCTACACGAAGTTTTACAACTCCCAAGGCAGAGTATCTAATCGTTGTAGTATTATTTATATGGCAAGACTTAGGGGGGGGTACATTCACTCGAGAATAGGTAGGGAAGCTTAATCACGGTCTAATAGAATTCTAGGGGTTGAGAGGAGATTATTTTTGTATTTTTATGTTTTAATAAAAGCAAATAAATCATATATTTGAGATGTGGTTTGGTTTTAGCTATTTAAACTAAATGATGACTATGCTAATAGTGATAACAATAAGATAAAAGACTATGTTTATTTAATCATGTATTAGTCCCTAGATTGCTTTCTCTAGTGTTGTTGCTTTGTCACCCTTGTGATGATCTATGTAATTATTTCCTAAGTCATGAACGAATTGCACGAACCCGTCGTTATTTAATATTCCGTTAGAGCAACGCATACGTAAGGCAGTATGAAGACTATTACATGGCCCCTAAGGGTACATTAAATGCATGCGAAATATAGAGTTAAGTACATTTTTGGTCCTTGTGGTTGTAGCAGATTTCACTTTTGGTCCAAAATTCAAAAAAGTTTCACTTTTGGTTCGAATTTCAAGTTTCGTTTCACTTTTGGTCCATTCGGTCCATTTCCAACTGTGAAATTCGGACCAAAAGTGAAACGAAACTTGAAACGATACTTGAAATTCGGACCAAAAGTGAAACGAAACTTGAAATTCGGACCAAAAGCAAAACTTTTTTGATTTTTGGACCAAAAGTGAAATCTGCTACAAACCACAAGGACCAAAAATGTACTTAACTCCCCCAAAAATAAGATTATTATTGGATCAACCATAATAGGGGGCGAATGTAGTATTGAAAGACTGTTACGCGATGTTATCCCTTATACACAATCATGTTTTTACCTAACATATCAACCAGCGAAAATTTTAAAAAAAACAAAAAAGAACAAAAATCTGGGTTTTTAAAGTCCTAAATGCAACAGCCATCACAAGAATCAACCCACTAAGATCTACATTTCTATGGTTTCATACAATCATAAATAAACACAATAGGAGGTTTAGCCAAGCATATTAAAGATAAAGTAAGAACAATAAATAATCACACAACAAGACATATTAAATGATTAAGTAAACCTTACTTGATTAAAACATAAGTTGGAGGAAGTACAATAGGTGTTTAAGTCGCCTAAAATCATCCCTAACAACTGCTAAACGAACTAGGGTTCGTACGCTCTTTTTATTCTAAAGTTACACACTCAAAACCCTAAATTCGAGTTTGTATATATAGGAAAATCATTGTGACGGCGTTGCGTTTTAGTCGTGATGTCGTCATGATAGAGAATATTCTAGATAATGGGCTGGGTCATGTACTCTGATGCCGTCGTGAGATCCAGTGACGCCGTCTTGGTCTTCGTTGTGACGGCGTCACGTTGTATTGGTGACGCCGTCTCCAGCTACTGAGAACATTATCTTGAGTGATGTTGGTGTAGGTCCTAGTCCTTGTCGTTTCTTCTCCAAATGAGCCCAAGTCACGTGTAATTCTTCCAAATGTCTTTCAAATGCAAAATACCTAAAAAGGAACGATTAAGTACCTATTTTGGGTATAAATGCACTATTTAGGGGTTAAACGACTCTGAAAAAGTGTATAAAATGACACCTCATCAATTATGAATCAAAACAAGAACGATCTCCAAGAACTTTTGCAGTAAAAGCTTTTGTTTGAGAGGGTGTAAAAGTGCGGTAAAACTCAATCTGGTTTGACACTTTCAGTCCCTTTCATTCCTTTCTTCTTTTCTTAGTTATAAATAACTTTCGAAAATTGCAAGTTTGGTCCTTGGAGTTGTTATAAAAGGAAATGGGCTAAGTTAAGTGGTCTTTTAAGATCCAGGTGGGGGCCCAATTAGAGGAGGGGACATTTTTGGACTTTTTGTGAAACTTGATGTTTAAAATGGAATATAGAGAGTTCTTGTTGACTTTATGTTGCCCAATGAATTGACTTTCTTTTGACTGGATTTGACTAGGGCTTGACTTTTCTGGCTTCGGCTTTGATTCTTTGGCTTCTTTTTGTACTCTTCTGATTCTCGTAATCCCGTTGCTTGCCTGTTTTTTTGACTGTTTTCATGTGAATTTTGATATATCCGTACCTGCACACACAATATCGAAGAGTTTATAGGTTAGTTTTTTAGTCTAGAATTAAATTCATATTTTTTTCTTAAATGTAATTTTTCTTTTAAGTAATGTAAGCCAGTAGACTTTTATTTAAATGAAATTTAGTTTAAGTCCTTCTAAGCTCTCTTATCTTTCTTCTTATTCAAAGCTCTCTAATAAGCCAAATAGTCTCAATAAAGCTAAAAAGCCATTTGTAACCTTCAGTCTATAAGCAGAAATAGAGCTTATTTTAATTCAGTAATAATCTTACCTAAACCTTAAATCAGTTTAACTTACATTTATCATGGACCTTATTGGATATGAGCTTTTTGGAAGGGGATCTTAACTTGGAAGAGATCCCAAGGACTTATACCCTAGCTTATTAATAAGTTAGGGAGCTTGTAGCTGCCAAATTTGGTTACTCTTGTTTAGCTAGAGTGAATGGTAAATTTCTCTTTGAAAACCTTTATTTCTAGCTTAATAAATTACACCTTATTGCTTGTAATTGCTAATCTTCTTATTTGTGCTTGGTTAATATCTGCTTATTTTATTCGGCTTTTTATCTCTTATAATTGCTTATTAATTCATTCGTATAATCTGTTTAGCTTTTCCTTAGTTTAGGATCATAGTATTCCAATATATATGTCCTAAAACCTTAAAAAAAAAAACCAAAAATGATTAGGAAATTATGTTTAAATCTTAGGTTATAGCTTAATACAGTTGTTAATTCATGTTAAGTAAGTTAGTTTTAAGCTATTAAGCATCTGAGAAATAAGTTTTCATCATTAGATTTCATTTTAAAAGCTTTTCTCAAAACTTTCAGTTCTGAAAGGGGTGTTTGGTTTAAGCTTATTTTGACCTGAAAAAGTTAAATCTACTTGGTAAATTTTCTCTAAACAGCTGTGTTTTCATTTTATAACAAGTTTTTAAAAAAGATTTTCAAAATTAGTTGGTTATTTTAAGAGAAGTCATGGCTTATTTTACTCATCTCAGCACCAGGGTACTTTTAGGGTTAAAGTTACATGGCTTAATTTTGAGATAGGGACTCTAGGCTTTGATTGTGCTTAAATCTAGTTTTAACACACTAATTTAAGAGTGTATAGAGTAGTGGTAACCCTTAAGGAAGCCTGCATTTTAGTCTTTGTGGTATTGCCAATTGCACCAGCAGAACTAACATAAGTTAGTACTGCTGATATTCAAGCCCCAATTTAAGCCATCAAAGTTAGGATTTAGTAGCTTATCTTTTAGTATTTTATATGGGTAATAGCTTAATATAGATTTAGATTTATTGCTTATTAGTTTAGCTTAATTTGCTGCCAAAATTCACCAAAGTGCACCAGTACTAACTAAAAAGTTAGTACTGCTGTTACAGTTAGTACTGCCACTTTTAGCTTAATTTTTAGTTACTGTAAGAATAGATTAGGATCATAGATATCATGTAGGTAAGGTCATGTTATGATGCTTTAATATTGAATAAGTCTTAAATCTTATTTCCTAGCTTATTTATTTAGCTAAATTTAGCTGTCAAAGTCTAAAAAATTCATAAAAGCCAAAAAAACAGTTAGCAATAGAATTCAGTTTTTAATTTTTAAAATTCTAGCTTGAAGTAGTAAGTTTAATTGCTTAAATTAGTTTCTTATAGGTTGTTTGTTAAGTTTTCATAAGCTAAAGGTTCTGTCTTAGCTTATTTAAGGGTTTAGCTGAATTTGGTTTTAGAAGTTTCAAGTGTTTTTCTTGAGTTTGCTTTTTGTTCCTTAATGTTAAGTTAACTTTCAGTGGTCTCAGTTTTAGTTTTCTTATCATTTCTAGTTACATAACACATTATAGAAGCTATCTAGAATAGCTTTTTGGTTTTCAATTTGAGCTTATATCAAGCCTTGTGCAAGCATTTAAGTTGAAATGAGCTCAAATGCCTCCTTACTGAGGTCAGCTTTAGTATAAGCACTTTTAGAGTCTTATCTTTTGAGTTTCAATGCCATAGTGCTTTTGTATTAAAGGTTGTTCTCCCCAGTCTTATTCAACAACTTTGGTCTTTTGAGTTATGAATTTTAAGTCTGTTTTTACTTCAACTATTTAAGGGGCTTATTAGACTTTGGTTGGTATCGGGGTTAGGATCTCAAGTGACCATTCTTGTAATTTTCCGTTTTTTAGTTGTTTCATAGTAGATCCCTTGCCCGTTAAAAGCTTTTAGTCCCGTTTAGTCCGTAAGTCTTTTTACACAGTTTTAGACCCTCCCTAAGTTAGTTTGTAATTAGTTTATTTAGTTTAATTAATAATTAGGGTTAGTTTTTAATTAGTTTAATAAACTTTATAAAAAGTAGTAAAAAATTAGGGCTTTTATTTCTTAGAAAATTTCTGCACATTTTCGTTAATTAGTGTAGTTTTTATAAAAAAATTAGGACTTTATTTTTAAGAGATTTATTATTTTCATAGTTTCTAATTAGTTAAAATTTTAGAAAAATCATATCTTTTAATCTAAAAAGCTAAAAAATGTTTTTCTTTTTCCTAAAATTCTCTTTTGTCTAAATCTAGGTTTAGAAAATTAGTTTGCATTTTTAGGATTTAATTTTGATATACTTGTTTATTTGTCGCGTTTTATTTGTTTCCCGTTAATAGATTTAATTGTTTTTTAACTGTCCATTTTAATTGTTGCTAAAGATATCAAATTCATACCATTTGTCTTATTCAAACATAATCGCAAGCTTAAAACAAGGTATCAATTTCACTATCGTTGGAGAAAACACTCGGTGACGATCTTCCCCGATTTAATATACGTATTATATATTATATTTTTTGAGAGTGAATTTTATCAAGGGTAACTTGGTAATTTTCTTAATTACTCTTAAAGTAAATTACCAATTACCCTTGATAAAAATTCACTCTAAAAATATATATTAAAATATCTAATACGTATATGTAAACGTTAAAATATGATCTACCGGGTCGTTTCCCCAACGACTAGTGAAATTGAATCCTCGTTTAAGTCCGGATTATGAATTGAATAAGCAAATAGATGATTTGATGATCTATTACTACTAAATTAAAAAAACAACAATTAAGCAAGTAAACTAATTTTAATCCCTAAAAATGTAGAACAAACATCTAAACCTAAATTAGGATAAAAGAAAACTTTAGGAAAAAGAAAAAACATTTTTTTAGAATATTTTTTTTGAATTTTTAATTAATTAAAAACTATTTAATTCTAATTAAATCCTAAAAATTATGAAAAGTAACAAAGATTTTTGAAATTATATTTTTCCTAAGTAAAATGAGTAAAAAGAAAATTTTAGAAAAAGAAATTACTATTTTTGGCTTTTTAGATTAAAAGATATGATTTTTCTAAAATTTAAACTAATTAAAAACTATAAGAATAATAAAACTATTAAAAATAAAGTCCTAAAAATTTTATAAAAATTACACTAATTAAAGAAAATGTGCAGAAATTTTCTAAAAATAAAAGCCCTAATTTTTATCTTTTTATAAAAGTTTAATTAAACTAATTAAAACCTAACCCTAATTATTAATTAAACTAAATAAAACTAATTAAAAATTAAAAACTATAAAAATAATAAAACTATTAAAAATATAATCCTAAATTTTTTATAAAAATTAAACTAAATAAAGAAAATATGCAGAAATTTTATAAAAATAAAATCCCTAATTTTTATCTTTTTGATAAACTTTAATTAAACTAATTAAAAATTTAACCTAATTATTAATTAAAAATTAAAAACTAACTAACTATAACTAACTGAGGACTAACTATGAAAAACCTTAAAGGACTAATAGTGAAAACAAAGGGACAAACGAGGAACTAACCGAGTTAACAAGCAAATATCAAAATTACAAAACCTACCCAAAGGCTAAGCCCGATTCCACCCCAAGTCCCTTAAATCCTAGAAATAAGTTGAGATTTAAAAAGTGCTTTTTTAGGAAAAACTTGAAAGAACAAAGTTGGAGAATAAGCTGGCAAGAACAACTTCAACAAAGGCTATATGGGCTTAAAACCACTAATAAGCTTAATAAGAGCTTATCAATAAGCTGTTTACAGAAACAAGGGCTTATCCTTGGTTTTTACTAAATAAGCTATAAAAAACTCAAAATAAGCTTAAAGTAAAATCTAAAAGCTGTTCTAAACTCCCTAAGATGTGCTTAAACTAATTGAGAAAAGAAACAAAAGCTGGAAACACTTTTAAGCTATTGAAAATGATTATGAAAATGGCTAACTCAGGAATTAAGCTAAAATGCACAAAATCAAATTAAGCTAAAAAGCTCAAAAAGCAAATCTAGGCTATGAGCTTCTGAAAACTTATTAAGCTACCTATAAACTAACTATTTAAGCAATAAAAACTACTACCTTAAGCTAGAATTCAGATTTTAGAAACTAAATATTTAACCTACTGTTTTTGTATTTTTGGCTGTTTAAGCTGAATTTTGACAGCAAAATTAAGCTAGGTAAATAAGCTAGAAAATAAAATGTAAGTCTTAATCTATATTAAGCTATAACTAAACTATAAAATACTAAAAGATAAGCTATTAAATCCTAACATTGCTGACTTAAATTGGGGCTTAAGCATCAGCAGTACTAACTTATGTTAGTACTGCTGGTGCAATTGGCAATACCACAAAGACTAAAAGTGCAGGTTTCCTTAAGGGTTACCACTACTCTATACACTCTCAAATGAGTGTGTTAAAACTAGATTTAAGCACAATCAAATCCTAGAGTCCCTATCTCAAAAATAAGCCATCTAACTTTAACCCTAAAAAGTACCCTGGTGCTGGAGAGATAAAATAAGCCTAACTTATTGATTTTTGCAAACTAACCTTTAAAATTGCTTTTCCTAATGATCATAAGGTAGAGTGAAACTGACTCAATCAAATTCAAGAGCCCACTTTGACTTTTTAAGGTTAAAGTAGCTAAATCCAAACACTCCTTTCAAAATTTGACAGTTTTGATAAAAGCTTTGAAAATAAAATCTATTTATCTAAACTATGATCCCAGACATTATTCAGCTTAAATTTAACTTAACAAACATGATTAATCAACTAAACAAGCAATAATCAAAGATCTACTCTATTTTTACTATTTTTGGATTTTTAAAGCTTTTAAAGACAAAAATGAAGGCAACTAGGATCTATAACTAATAAGCTAAAGACAGATTATCTAACTAATCTAATAAACAATTTTAGCGATATCTAAGCACAAATAAGCAAACATTATAAGCAAATAAGCAGATTTAATCTTAGTGAGTAAATAGACAATTATTGAAAACTAGAATAAAAAGGATTAGATTAGGAACTTACAAGAGGACCCTATTAGGGCAGCTACAAGCTCTCCTAGCTTATTAATAAGCTAGGAGTTAAGTCCATAGAGATCCTTCCAGGATTGATCTCTCTTCCAAATAAGCTCAAATCCAATAAAGTCCATGATAAATGTAAGTTTAACTGATTTAAGGTTTAGGTATGATTAATACTGAATTAAATAAGCTCTATTTCAGCTTATAGACTGAAAGAGCTTAAAATGAGCTTATTAGCTAATTATATGCTCATATAATCCCACAGATTATATGGTAATTATAATATCTAACGCCTGTTTTAAGATTTAGATACTGATTATTAATGAATTAAGAATTGCTCATATTATCAGTTATAGGACTGTGAAAGAGCTTAATATGAATTATTTAGCTTATTAGTTGTACACGTAGCTTTATATTTGACTTAGAGAGTTGTAAAATGAGGCTTTAGAAAGTGAGATTTAAAGAGCTTTATATGAACTGATATATTCATTAATAAGAAGATATTGATTAAATTACTTAAAGTAGGAGGATTACAAAAAAGATTTAAGGAAAATTAACATTTAAAGAAAATACGTAGAATTCAAGCTAGACTAGAAGAGTACTAAAAATCTTATACCCTTTTTTGTAGTGTTGTAAGAGTGTAGGTGTGGCTTTAGATTTAGTGCGAAGTGAAGCTTCATGGGCTTGCGTTGGATTCACCAGCAATACTGAATCTTCTTCACCTATTGGATTCTCTTTAATCATTGGAGTATGATATAATGTGAGCCGTTTGATCAATGTGTTTCTGTGGATCTATGGATGCACAGCGTGTGATTCGTCATTGTCTGAAGATTTGTGACATGTTGTGCTTCACTTTTGTGAGTATGATTATCTGGCAACAAAAACCCTATCACTATGTGTCGCTTTCACCATTGCGGACGTTGTCCATTAGAGCTTGTGTGGGGTTATGTAAAACAAAAAATTGCATTTGTAGACTATAATATCCCTGCCGTTTGGTTTTAGAGAGACTTGGAATAGTCGTCTGTACCCTTTGATTCGAATAGAGCCCTTTGGATTTTTTCCCCTGGTAGTGAATTGAAAGTTGATTGAATGAGACAGGTAATGGGAGATATTTTGCAGCTAATAAAGATAGATATGACTGGAATGAGTTAAAATCGGTTTGATCATGTAGGCCCTTGTCATTTTCACAGTCCCTTTCTTTGTTTCTCATTGTCTAGTTATAATCCGTTGTTGTCCAGGATTTGATAGAATGGTACCCTAGAGTTTAGATAGAGAGAACGAGAGTTGGGCTTGTGCAGTTTTGGGCTTTAAGGTTGTCCAGAGGTGAGGCCATTGTGTGGCTTGTAGGGACACATTTATGATTTTTCTTGATTTGAAGGGCTTAAAGAATATTTTTTTGGCTTTGTTGACCTTTTTGTTGACCTTGATTTGACAGTTTGACTGGATTTGATGAGTTGACTTTTCTCGGCTTACGGCTACCGGCTTTTGAATTCTTTGGCTTCATTTTAGGTACTCTTCTGATTCTCGTGTTTCCGTGAACTTGCTCTGTTTTTTTGACTCGTTTTCTTGTGATTTCTGAGTATATCTCGCTTCTGCGCACAAAACACAAATACAAGCATATTTTTGCCATTTTTGGTCTATTTTGGGTTTAATTGGGTTATTTAAGGTATTAAGGGATATGTGTATTTTACACTTATTAAAATTCCGATCCAAAATCTAATAAATGATTGGCGTGGCCTCACGCACTATCAAATGCCTTATAAACCAAATACCTAGAAATTCCATCCAAACTAAACCTATTGAAAGTAGATCGAGATGTTTTGTTAGAGGGCTAAGCGATCACAAGTTATAAAACACAACCGTCTTCCCATTTTCAAAGAATTTTTTTACCTATTTTTTTTTATTGATTTTTCTTTTGACTAATTATCTACCTAATCTTTTAGACAATTTATTTGTGTTGACATAATGTATTGTTTTAATTACATCATTGGTAAACTTTTAGGATCATAGAACAAAAAGCACAATTAATGTGTCTAATATGAATAACTTTCATCATACCCGATTTTCACTTTTCCATTGCTAAGTTAAAATAATTTGATCACTGGTGATTCTACGAAATAAAAATGTTAAGAAATACTTTTAATTAAAATTGTGGTGTATCTCATCATCCCAACAGAAATCATATTTTTAGGTGTGTGTAGTTCAAATTTAATTTAAACATTTATATCCACATATTTAGATAGATGAAACCGACCATGCTTTAAACAAGGCCCTTTTGAAGCTAATATGTTTATCTCTTAGCAGGGGATTAAACATTCAATAGCAAACAAAACTCCTTAGATAAGACATCGTTGGTTCATCTTGTACCCTTGAATGTCTGTTCTTCTCCCTAGCTATCAATACCGTCATAGGGTTATTGTGCTAAGGCTTGTGACACCACATCCGGAGATACTTATCGAACGTAATGAACTTACGATGAAAAAATAAAAGGCACTCTCTATAGACTTTTGCAAAGGCTTAGTTCAAATAGAATACCTTGGTTTTAGAGAATGAAAACCTTTTACCTATTTATTTCTGAACTTTGAAAACATTATCATTTATTGTTTACATTTATTAGGCTAGGACATTGTATCAGTTTTCTTTCGACGGACACATCGGACCACGCCCCGACAATGAGCTCGCCTGTACTTTTTATGATACCAACCGTAAAAGATACATCCTACACCCTTTTTTCGATGTTCACATGGGATGCGCTATATCGACAAAATGGACCATGATACTTTATTGCGATGGAGATTGTTATATTAATTATAACCAAAGGATTTATATGTCGTGCATTCCTTTTTGTATTCATCCAACAGACATTTTTTTATTTAAATTTAACACATTATGTTTTGCAATAGAAAAATCTAGTTTTAGAAAAACACACAATGTATAAATTAAATAAAATCTTTATTTACAAATTATGTCGACCTTATGGGATAAAGCTTTTTTCTGCTAAAATATGTTGATAGACTTTTTATAGTAAATCTCTAATTTCGTAAAGAATTAAACGAGAACACGTATAAATAATATTTTAGGTCTCCCTGGGAAGAAAAATCACAGAGTATTATTTTTATAGAGCCTGAGAAGTTTTACCAATATATACTCTTGTTTAGGGAATTACTAATTTCAGTAAAAAAACACTATCGTCTCTTATTCTTGCAATTTAAAATCTCTAAATAAAAGAAATTCGCAAAATACTTATGTCCTATGTATAAAATCCAACTACGGCTTTTTTAATATATTACTTGAGATTGTGCTTTGTTTTCTAGTTACTAAATGATTTCAAGGTCCAGCTTGTATAAAGGTCTAAATGAGGGACTAGCAACTTTCATTTTCTTCTTTATTGTTAATGGTAGAATGCTTAGTACTCTTACGTACAGGTTCGGTCATGTCAAATATATTTATACTTCTTATTACTTACCAACGGAAAAAACCGTAGTTTTGTGTCTTATACACATTTTTTTTTTCTTTTTTTTTTATTTTTTTTTTTATATTATAAAGATTTATGGACGATAAAATTTTTATTTTTTGCTTTTTTTGTGGTTGGGGGGCGGGGGGGGGCGGGAGGAGGGGAAGGGGAATATGGGCTACGTAGTCTGAGAACAAAACATAAGCAAGCACATGCAAAACATTAAATCGATTAGATTACCAATTCACCCATACTTAAACGAAACATTGTCCATCAATGTTTTTAAAGTCGGGTCTTACGTAAATCTAAGCCGTTTTATGAGGTATTGCCATAAGATAAACGTGAATCGATTAAGATGAAAGGATATAGATCATCCCCAAAATACCTTTATTTTTAACTCAATGGATAGAGAAGCTCGAGTTTAGAACGGGATAATTCAACCGGACACAGAATGTGGCTTCTGAAATTTGTTGGTTTGATCCATATATAAACTCACAACAAACATGCAACAAACATCGAGAAAATCAAAAGGGAGTTCTAAGCCTCACTCAACCACTTTGAAGTATGGAATATAGATAGATGAATTTGAAAAGAAAGCTCGGGGTGAACTCCCTCTGAAGCGGTTGTTTCTTTGGTTTACCAGAGTCGCCCAAATGCTCTGATCTCGAATTCCCGGATTTTAGTTGTCCTGCAGAGGGAAGTCTGGAGGTTCCGGTAATATCATCATGGTGTTGTAATCACCTCCTTAGTACTGTGCTTAAGACGGTGGCATTTGATTTTGAAATTTCAAACCTCGGCATGAGACATATTCCGCGACAGAAGTGCCAGTGGTTAAACTTCGGTGGTTGTGATAAGGTACGGTCCAATTCGGGCTATTTGAGCTTTCGGGAACGGACGATAATCTTTTAATCGTGTGTTGTATAAAGTATGACGATCACAACATTGAAGATTCGGTTCCTTTATTCTTGAAATCAGGTAGCTTCTTTGTCTTCTCCTTGTTGCATTAGCGAATTCTCATAAAGCTTGATCTCGTGAAGCTCGCTAAGTCGCATCTGACGTTAAAGATTTCGGCATGATCACCCCACGCAGTCTTTAATATCGATAGTTGGGGCATTGCTTAAAAAAAAGAGCCCTAAATCATGCCTTGTGTGTCTTAGTTTCGAACGGTCTCGGTAAATGTGACACCGACTTTTCCATAGGTCTAACTTCGTTCGGAGTGCATCCGAATCGGAGTCTCTGTAAGCGGGTTCCTAAAAGCCCATAAGTGTGTAACATCTAATCGTGTTGATACATGAGGCCGGTTTTCTTATATTTATCTAAAGATTTACATTGCATTACATTTTGGGGATATTGTTATGTTGTGAAAATATTAATTATCTAGTTAAACAAGTTAAATAAAGCACTCATGGGCATATGTAACGAACCCATTTGTTAGAATCCTCATGTATCAGGTTTCTTAAACGACCTATAACGGTTGTTATCATGTGTCTTGTGCTATTGATGTATGAAGTTAATACCCCGGAACATCATATTCCGATTTGTGACCCATTTTATGGCGGCGTGTTAACATCGGTCGCTAATGGTTAAATTTAGTTGTATATTGAGCTTTTGTTTTCTATTTTTTGTTCGGGTTCATTTTATTTATCATCTTGTTTGTTGTTAAAATAGATGTCTTCAGTTTCGTATTGTGTGTTGTGTCGTGTTTCGCTTTTGATATATCGCCATGTTAAAAAGAATTCATAGGCTATATATAAAGAGATCGAGATATAGAGTTATTTAAAACTCTCTAAGCTAAAATAACTAGAAAAGAAAGGCTTATTTTTTGAAATTTGCGACTTAATGCATTGTGATTGGCCTATCCGTGATAGTTTCTTCGTATTAACGTTTTCATAAATTTATTTTGACTTTTATTATTAATGTTTTTAATGATCATCACACTACAAGAAAATTACTTCTTCCGTTTTAAATCAATAGCCCATATTTCTTACACTCTTTTGTGTCATTACAACTAGAATTTTGTTCATCATACAGTTTTTTAAGTTTATTATATGATGCAACACATTCATCAGAACAAGATTGTACCTCATTACTGGAACTGTTTGAGTTGAATGCCATCAAAGCATGATCTTCTTCTTCTTCCTCAGCTTGTCCACTCCAGTCAATTACACCAGCATCAATAGTTAACAATGCTTTGGGCTGTTCTTGCTTTCCTGTTCTTTGATCTCTTCCTTTGTACCCTGTATTCTTAGCATTTCCACCAAATCTGGTTTTAATGGCATCCCACATTTCTTTAGCATCAGATATATTGTGAAATCTTGCTAAATGATCTTCTGGAAGAGCCATAAGCAAGGTGGTCCTTGCTTTTCTTTCTCTTTCTCTTGCCAAAATTTCTTCAGCAGATTTAGGAGGCAGAATCTTGATTTGACCTTGTGTATCTGTGGAGATTGATACAGGACCATTTCCATTTTGTATGACCTCCCATACAGGATAGTCTGTATGAGCCAAGTAATGTTCCATTTTCATGGCCCATATATCATATTCACCTTTCTTCAGAATGGGGAGTTTTATGGTTGAAACAGTGTGAGGGGCTTGTTGTGTTGGTGGTGGTGGATTTGGTGGTTGGTTGTTAATGTTTTGATCATCTTCTCCTGCCATGGATGTGATTGTTTAAGGTAAAGGTTTATAAAAGCTTTGTTTTGGTTTTGGTTCTTCTTACTCAGAGTTTCTCACAGGCTCTGATACCACTTGTGAGTCCCAAACTGAACAGATCTTTGCAGCCTGCTAAGGGTGATAGCCAACTTGTATAAATACAGATTGACTATAGAGAAACACTGACTATGAATACTTATTGTATATGCGGAATCTACACAATAGTATTAAGAAGAACAATGAATACTAAACTTTGATTTCTATTAATCTGCTTTAAGGGTTACAGATTACTAACTATGATAACTAATGTTGAGGTGTGAATGATATTGGAAGTGATGATTTTCTCTAAACCCTACGGCCTCCTTTTATAGGTTAAGGAGTCCAAGTAGGTTACAAAGACTATTAATACTTTCTATATTATTCTACATCAATACTATTAATGGTTTCCATAATTCCTAGTCAAACCATTCAATATAATTAATACACATTAATGCATTTCCTAATAAACCATGTAACTAACTATTAGCATTAATGTGTTCTTCCATCTTGTTGTAACTCTTCATCAACATAATAACTCAACATTAATGTTTTCAATCATAAAGTCTTCAATCATCATTAATGTCTTCAATCATCATTAATGTCTTTAGTTGAAACTTCTCTTTTATCATTGACTAGTAGCATTAATATTTAACAGTATTAAGAAGACTTTTAATTCCCAACAATCCTCCCCTAAACTTGATATTCATCTGGATTAATCATCAAGTTTCTTCATTAAAAGCTTCTTAATCTCCAAGAGGATGCTTCCAAACACTTCTTTACATCTTAAGTTGTTTTATGATTAATTTACGAATCAAGGTAATATCTTCATCAGCAACAATATCAATTATCCTCCCCTGTTTGGATGCATCATCACCCAAGCTGTCTTTATCACCAGAGGACTTTTACTTTTGCAGTCAAACTAGCTTTGTATAGTCCTTTCACCTTATGAGTTCTTGACCTTCTTCTTTTCAAGCTTGCAATCTCACTTTGTTGAGAGGTCTTTGTATTCTCCAAATCAAGAACCATGGTAAATTGGATTACATAATTCCTAACAATCCTCCCCTAAACTTGAACTTCACTTGTTAACTTCAAGTTTCTTCTGATTTAGCTTTTGAGGATTGTATCCAAGCACTTCTTGACTGCATTCTTTATCTTTATGATCATCTGCTTTGTGATTTTATTGTAAGCAGATCATACTTTCGCTTTCAATCTTGAATTTGCATCTCATCTCTTCTGCATCACAGCTACACAGCAACATCCAACTAAGTTGGTTTTGTAGTTTTTGGCAAACTACCAGCCATAAACGGATTTGATATTCCTTTACCAGTAGCCGTTTGCTCTGGGATAGTCAACTCTTTATTGCAAAATATGGTGAGTTGATTACCATACAGTTTTTGGTAAACTGTCAACCATCAACGGAATTGACTTGTCTTTACCAAACACCGTTTGCTTTTGGACTAGCCAATGCTTCATTGCCATAACATGGTGCATTGATAAACCATATAGTTTTTAGCAAACTATCAGCTATCAACAGATTTGAGTAGTCTTTACCAAGAACTGTTTGATCCTGGACTAGCCAACTCTTAACCATGAAGCAAGGTGAGTTGAGAACCCTACAATTTTTGGTAAATTGTCAACCATAAACGGATTTGAGAAGTCTTTACCACAAGCCGTTTGCTTATGGACTAGCCAGTTCTTATGCCTATTAAGCATGGTGAACTGATGACCATTTGTTGTGTGGTGGTTAGCCAACACTCAAACCCTTCTCAATTCCATTTCATCTTTACTCTTCATTAAGCTGTTGCTTAATGAACCTTATCAAATCTAATGCAGCAGTACTTTCTACCTCAACTTCTAATCCAAAATCAAGCATTCTTTGCAGCAATTCCTTGGAGAGAGGATATTTTCTTTCAACTAGCATGTGAATGACTGTTCCATCCTTAAACTCTAGTATGCAAACTCCACAAGCCTCATACAGTCTCCAAGTGACAATCTCCCAATCTTGTTGATCATTCCAGAAATCACCTTGATCAGTTACTTCTATTGAGGATTCCATCATAATCTTCAAGTCTCCCCAAAGAATCAACTCTATACCTTCTGGTGTGCTTTCTGAGTACTGCTTCATTACCAAATCATATAAGTGAAACAGATCTTGTCTATCAAAAATATGAAGTACCTCTATTAGATAGTTGAATGCCCTGAAATTTCCATT
>BQNB010072744.1:1390-32335 GCA_026074375.1 Tanacetum coccineum
TTGAAATTTCAGCTTATGGCTTGTGCTTTTTGTTCATTTCTAGCTTAGAGTAGCTTATTAGGTTAGTTTTAAGTTAGTGATAGCTTATTTAAGTTCTTGCTTTAGCATATACCCATTTTTAGCTTATCAAGTTTTAATAAAAGCTTAATTAAGCTTTCTGTCTGTTTAAAAAGCTGTTTTCAGCTTACATTTTGATTTTTAAAAAACATTGTTTTCATTAAAGTTGTTAGTTTTTCTAAGTTTTATAACTTTGCTTTTCAAAGTTTTTGTAAAAAAAATATAAAAAAAGGAGAGGGGAAATTGTGGGTGAGCAAGACTCGAACCTACAACCTCAACCCTCCTCAACCTTTATAAGCCTCAACACACACACCTCTCACAAACATGCCTTTGGGACTTTTACGTCCTAAGTTGCATTATCAATTCTTTTAACCTTTTTTTTTAGTTTTACGTATAATAAGCACTTCGAGTGCTATTTTGATATTTCCCGGCTTATTTAGTTTAGCTCTTTAGGATTTGATAATTTTCCTACATCCTGCGTATCATAAGCTATTTTTAGAAATTTTCTAGGATTTTTAGCTTAAAGTTTTATAATTTTCGTGAATTAATTTCGTTTAAAACTTAAAAAAATCATAAAAAATAGAAAAATAATCAAAAAATAATTTTCTTTTTTATAAAATTTTCTTTTATCATATTCTAGGCTTAGGTTTGAAATTTACTTTAGTAGGGCTAATATTTTGAATGTTCATTTTTTAAAGAATGTGATTTCGTTCCCGTTCTCGTTTTCCTCGTTTTTAAGATTTAATCACCCTCGTTTTAGAATTTCCTTAGCATTTTCTTTTAAATAGTCATTTAGGATTAGAAAAAGTTTAGAAAATAATTTAGGGATTAATTTTAGTGTACTTGCTAATTTGTCACGTTTTTCTTAATACCCGTTAACGTTTTTCGTAGTTAGTTTTAATTGTGCCTTTATTTGCTGACTATTAGGATTTAAGCAAACAATCATCTTCGAACCAATTCAAGTCATTGTCCAAAGAACAAACGGTGTCTCAATTTCATAAATCTTTAGGAAAACGACCCAATAATCACTTACCTGTTAAACGTGTGATATTTTTGTAGATTTTTACTTTAAATCTTTGTCCTCAAGGAATTTTAGTAAATTTCTTTATACTTTAATATTATACGTATTATAATTATTACACATCATATAACATAATAGGGAAATGGAAAATCAACACTCATTACCTGTCATAACATATAAATTACCATGGGCTTGGTAAATGATCAAACCTCCATCGCTGGGCGCAAGCATTATTCATTACTATCTAAGAGGTCTTTTAAAGGGTTGTGGGGTATAGATGTAAGATAACATATAATGGAAACGGAAACGGATGGGATACATTTAGGTGGCTTTGGGTGATTTTGGAGTGAAAGGGTTAGCTAATTAATTATACGAATACACGTTGGTTTGGTTGCTAAGCCAAGACACGGACGAAGATATACAAACTCTACACAACTCTACATCAATCTCTTTCTTTTTCTTTTCTGTTTTTCTCTTTTTTTTGAGTAACATAATACGTCACATAGCGCTTATAGGTGCACCCCTACACTTGAGCTTTAACATACTTTACAAGCAAACTATTCTATGACCTAAATTGAGATGGATCAACATAACATGAAGCTTATTGAGCTCTATTGAGAGTAATAAATTACTTCTTCCCCAATTCTTCATAAGATGAATACTACCATGAATCCTAATCGTCCCAAAACTGTATTTACAAGGATAAGGATTAGCAACCGTGTACTTAATAATTAACTTGGGTTATTACAATAATGTACTAAATGTGAGTACATACAAGGTAGGCTAAGGCGATTTGGGTGTAATGATTGGTTTAAGGGTGACAATGCTCTTCATTAATAGTCCGGCTTAACCAGAAAATTATGAGAACCGTGAAAAAGGATAGGCTCAGACGGTTGTACTAGGGGTATCCTGCACTAAAGATGAGTGCATGGCAAGGGTATGGGATAGTTACATAATCGGTGTGACCATAATAACAATTACAGGTTTAAAACATGGGTTAATCCTGGTGCCTCTTATCTAGCAAATCCTAATACTCACTATGCGGTCTCAGGATGCATCACAATAACAAGTTCTAGAATTTAATATACTACCGGTACACTCATATAATTTAATACTGATACCAATGTTCCAGAAAAGGCGACCTAGATCATACATACACATCTATAACGACGGAATAGACACATATGTCTGCATTTAAACCTTAACTCGAACAAGCTAAATGTATAAACTATCTTGGGTATCAATTATGGATACCGGCATTCCTAAAGATCTAAAGGCGAACCTTACATTTTTGGGTGGAATTTTGAGGGTTTTTGTGCTAGTCATACACATTCCTATCCATGAGACGCTATTAATACTCAGTTTTCGTCGGTATGTGTCATAAAAAATTTTAAATTTGGGTCAAAATTACCTTTTTATGCTATGTTTCGATATATTACCCATCATTTTAAGGAACAAGCATATGGCAAATGAAGGAATAGTTTCTAAGGCTTATTTCCCCCTACACTTAAGTTGAACATTATCCCTAATGTTCTATAGAAGTACCCGTAAAACGAATAAAGGAAAAAAGAAAACAAGTAAAAGAAACTAGTACTCCCCTGGGTTGCTCAATGATGGAGAAGAAACATGCGATAACTGGTTAAATCGTCTTCCAAGAATCGTCCAATGAAACTTCCTAAGAACTTCCAAGCTTCTTCTCATCAAATATAACTTGTAAATCAAAGACAAAGACAACTACACCAAGCATAAAATCGGCGGGATAGATAAATATACAATGAGACTTTAGAGTTTCGACTCTATGAAAGCAGTAAAGATAGGATGAGAGTAATGATATAATTATATGTTTTCTGCAGGTTTACAAAAGAATTACAAATTTTAAATATTGCACATTTTATTTTTCAAAAGTACTTGAAAATTTTCAAATTTTTACATAGCTGGAGACGCGACGCCGTCAGGATTAATCCCAACGCCGTCTCCAGCGTCTGTGAAAATTTATTCTCTGTTTTTAATGAGAAATTTCCTGCACGTAATTTTATTAGTCAAATCTGAAGAAAGCACTACATAAAAACTTAGAATTAATCATAACAATCATATGACTCGAAACTGACATGAATTAATCTAAATAATTTATTTTAAATGTTTAAATTTGGTTCTTAATAAACCAGATATATCCCCCTGCGCTTATTTTAGGCAAAATACCTTTGATTGTAAATAAGACGAAGTTATAAACAAAACAAAGCATGATTACAAAGTAATTCAAACATAAAGAATAAATGAAAAGAATTAAAACACACGACACTTCCTAATATGCGGGAAAAATAAACATTGGGTTAATGAGACATGCTTGGGTTGCCTCCCAAGAAGCGCTTGTTTTTGTTCGAGTCACGAGCCTGACTCTACCCTTATTTAACAGATAAAGGGGAGGGTTCCCCTACACTTAAGTTCAAGTGTGGGTGATAGTAACGGTACACACCATTGTGGTAAGACGGGGTCATGCGCAGAAAAATTGGTTGTTGAATTATATGTTCCGAATGGTGTGTTTCTTTAATCTTAACCTTCTCTACTTCTTTTGGCCTAATGGGTGAACTAAACCCTCTTCCTAGAAAAGAAACCTCTTTAAATCCTAATTCCTAATCATCTTCTATCGTCTTAATTTCAAAAGATCAACACCTAGGGATCCACTTTGTCCTAATAAACCTGGTTTAAATCCATAATGTTTCTTGGGATTACCTTAACCTGGTTGATAGTATGCCACGTAGGGTGAAGCTGGTATATGGATGGTCAATTGGTCTACTACCTTCAGCCTAAGACTATCTGGACCATGGGGTTTGATGGGTGGTTTGGGGCCTCTTTCGTCTCCTAGATCTATTTCTAAGGATAGAAAACTAGGAAATGGTTGTGGTTGAGGCTCCAGTTCATTAGAATTAGGAATTTCCCTAGAACTAAGAGGAATGTCATGATTACAAGAATTTAAGCCTAAATCCCCTAGTGGTGTTTCGTCTAAAGATTCTACCTCAATCGGGATTCCTATAATCTCTTCTACTTCATCCGTGTAAGTCACGGGCGGTGTGTTTTCCTCAAATGATGGGAGGACTTGTGGGGTACTTTGTGGGTTTGAATTTTCCACTTTATCCCATGCTATACCTCTATGCATCTCAACCCAAACATTCTCATTTCCAAACAATCTTTTTGCTTGAGCCTTCAAATTTGTTACTTCTTGTTCAGAAATAATGTTTGGTGGGTTGTCTCATTCTTTTTGGCCTTGGATGAAATTTTCTATGGCTTCCCATGCTTCTTCACCACTTAATTCCATAAGGTTCCCGTCTTCTGCAAAGTCAAGGTCCATCCGGGTATAGTTGTCGACATGATCATAAAAGAATTAAGTAAGGGACCATAAATATTTGAAAAGAGTCCACGCATCGTAGATAGATTCATCTTGATGTTGTTGGAACACCAAGGTATATCTTTGGAATGGGAAGGTTGTGTTGTGTGGTGGGTTTTGAAAGGGTAAGGTAGGTGGTCTTTCATACATCATGATAGTGAATGAAAGAGTTACAAACAAAAGGCACAAAGAAAAGATAGACTACAAGAAATTTTATATAACAGAAATAAAATCTCAATTGAAAGGATTCAAGCGAGTAGAACTAAGTTAAACAATGATCGAAACCTAACTATTCCCCACACAACGGCGCTAAAAACTTGATGTGGTCATCGTAAATCAACAAGAGGTTTTACAACTCCCTAGGCAGAGTACCTAACCGTTGTAGTAGTAGTATAGGCAAGACTTAGGGGAGTTGTTATCATTCTCTAGGAGAATAGGTTGGGAAGGCTTGATCACGGTCTAACAAAATTCTAGGGGTTGAAAGAAAATTATTTTTGTGTTTTTATATTTTATAGAAATGAGGTAAATCTATGGTTTGATAAACTATTAACTAAACTAATTAATAAACTAATCTACTGGTGATAACTTTATGATAAATAAATGTATTTACTTAATCATGCATTACTTATCAAATTGGTTCTCCTAATCTTGTTGCCTTGTCACACTTGTGATGTAATGTGTAAGTATTTCCTAAGTTATGAACAAATTACATGAATCCTTTGTCTATTTAATATTTCGTTAAAGCAAAGCACAAGTAAGGTAGTATGAAGACTATTACAAGGCCCCTAAGGGTATATTAAATGCGTGTGAAATACCTTAAAAGGGATCAACCATATAAGGGGCAAGGTAGTATGAAGACTGTTACCCTATGGTATCCTTTCTACGCACTCGCGTTTCCCTAGATATGTCAACAACAATGCAGACAAAAGCTGGTTTAGTAAGGCCTAACGCGCACATTTATCAACAAGAAGCAATATTAAAAGGATCTATAATCTGACTTTTATGCAATCATAAGCAAATACAAAGGAGGGTTTAGCCTCGCATGTTATAAAAGAAGTAAGAAGATAAATCAATCACACAACACATAGACATATTGAATGATTAATGATAAATAACCTTACTTGAATTAAAACATGGATCCAAGGTAGTACAATAGGGTTTTGAGGCCCTAAAACGACCTATGGAGCTGCTACAAGGACTAGGGTTCGTCTCCCTAAGTTATACAAAGTTATCCCAAAAGTTACACACTAAAACCCTAAAATCGGTTTTGTATATATAGAGGTATCACGGCGACGGCGTCACGTTATGGCCCTGATGTCGTTGCTACGTGGATGATTCTAGATCTCTTTAAGTCAGTCATGTCCCAGACGCGTTCTGAATAGATCACGACGACGTCACTTTTATGCTTGTGACACCCGTCTCCCTCCGCGTTCATAAAAACAATACTTTCTTCAAGGATTTTGTGATAGGTCTGTATATCCTCGTCTGTTTTTCTTAAAAAACGGCGCCAGAACTTATCCAAATGAGCCAAGTTACGTATAATTATACCTCCAAAAGCCATCCAAGTACTAAAACCTGAAAAACAACAAACGATACGCACATAATCTGGATAATTTCAAGATTTTTTTTTTTTTTTTTTTTAAGGGGTTAGTTAACCCGAAAAAAGTTGCGTAAAAAATGAACTTATCTTCTTTTGAACCTATCACCAAACAAGTATGAATAATCAAACATCAACCAGTTTGCAGGATATTTAAAACATCGAATTACATATCATCACATGTCATAAGCATTATGTCAACAAACCTTTTTCATAACATCGAGAGATTCGATGGATAGCCCAAATAAATATTAAAATTACTAGAACTACTTTCTAACCATGTTCTAGCAAACAAAAAAAAAAAAAATTCAAAAAAAAAAAACAAAAAACAATCATAACAATCATCACTAGGATTCAAGAGAAAACATGATAACCAAAAAAGGCATGGAACGTGTTTATTTAATAACCTTACAATATATAACCACCACACCGATTCTACAAAAAGCAAATTTGAGTTTTTATTACGAGACCTCTTCGATCCAAACACTAGGTTTAACCTGAATTTCTACTAGCAAAAACACTCCAATCCCACCACCGTTTGAGGCTTGCAATATCGTACCTCCGCGCGTGATTACTACTTGGAAAACTGATGAATATCAAATAATACGATACTTCAAGTTTCTCCAGGAACAACTTCTAACTTTTCTAGAAAAACTTCCTAAGAACTTCTAATGATATTCAGAGAGTTGATTGTAAGACAAATGGGATGCTTAACACACTAATTTTCGTAGCCCTATTCTAATAGCACAAAATTAGGTATCAGTTGGTGTTGTGTTAAGGGAATTCGGAAGGTTACTCATTTATATCAATCATAATCATTTCCTTGTAACTGCAAGAGAATATGCGCCGCACTTAGGCTAAGTGCGCCGAACTTCACTTCTTCATTAAATAGCATTTATCCCGTCTTCAAGTACGCCGCACTTGGGGTAAGTGCGCCGCACTTTCCTTCTTTTCATTAATTCTTCATTTATTTCCCTTTTAGATTCTTCCTTTAACGACTGTTAGTGCTTTTAACGGATTTCTTTAACACTTTTGGTCCTTCTCATCATTCTTGGCCCTGAAACAATTATCGTACCAACAAACAACCAAACTTGCAATATTTCATGCGTTAACATATATATATTTCACATATTTTCGAGGGATATTTTATGTATATTTGGAGCGTTATCATTAAGTGATTTGATACTTCTACATATTTTCTATATAATGATGTTATATATATGGTTTATTTATTTTGTAAAATAATATTTATAAAGTTAAAACATGTATAAATTTTATATAAGTAATACTACATTATTTCGGCTTATTTTTGCCTTATTTCACTTTAACTTGGGGGAAACTTGCTTCCCCCCCATACTTAGGATAAGCACACTATTTCAAACGAAATTAGAAGTTTGTAACCTTCGCACTTCATAATAATAGCGATACCAGCATTTACGCTCTTCAATTCGTACGGATAAAATTTTAGATAATTTTATTAAAAAACTTTTTGAACAAAATTATTGGTTACTTATATTTATATTTTAATCACCTCTTTATCAGTAAAATGTGTATAACACGCGAACGTGTTCCTACTGCGATATCATAAAGATTTCAAGCACAAATTCTAGAATTAAAAAATCACCGGCACACTCATATAAATTTAAATCGATATTAATGCTCTAGAAAAGGCGACAAACTACAAATACGCAGCCATAACGATGAATGAGACACTTGCAATTGCATTCAAACCTTAACTCGAGAAAGCTAAAGATAAAATCATCTTAGGTATCAAAGATGGATACCCGAATTCTTAAGATCTAATCCTCATAAATTTTCTTTTGGGTGGTATAAACATGCTAGTAATGTTATCAATCCAGAGTCAGATTGCTTGTATGTGATCATAAAAATGTTATTTTAAAAAAAATTATTTAACTTTATTTAACTTTTCCAGTTTATCTCCCCTCATACTTAATATCAGCATTGACCCTAATGTAAAATATTTAGAGAAAGATAAAATGGGAAAGTGAAATAATACTTCATAATTTTGATGAATTACTTGAATCTTTGCTTTACATCATTTCGTCTCGCGCCCTTCTCTTTTTTTCTTTTCCTATTAAAAATATAGATACTGCATAGCACACACAAATAATTATAATATTCCTAATTAATTAACAGAAAAGTACTAAAATTTTGTTTTAAATGCCAACAGAGGCATTTTACACACCATAGTAATAATAATAATAATATTGTTTTTAGGGAATTTGTTTTAAAACATACGTGACCCAAAACATGCGGTCACATAACCAACTAGTGTCATCTCGACACTACTCATCATCATCCTGCTACTGATATTGTGGTGGCTGGGGTGGGTACTGCTGATAATACTGATCATACTATGGCTGAGCATATCCAGGTGGGTTATAGGCTCCCTGCAGTGAAACACTGTAAACCCCAGCAATGTGCTCAAATACTCCAGCATACCTGTCCCAATGATATGGCTGCCTATAAGCCATCCTCTCAATCGCCCCCTGACGTATCTTCATACTACCCATCCTTTCGTACAAATCCCGCATCGATGCTCTCAGGGGTCTAGGAATAGCAACTCTCGGTACTCCCGGCTACAGATCCTCAAGAATTAGTCTATCCTCAAAGTCGATCAACTCTCTTAGTGTAGTTGTATCTAAATCTCTACAATAAATCAGAGCACTCAAACTCCTTAGTACCTCATCACTCAACACCCTCACCTTCCTAGCAAGCTTCGGAATAAACTGTCCACAGCAAATCTGACTCTCTTTTTGAGTACCAACTCCTTTTCTCTTCATCCACCTCGCAATCAACCAAGCCACATTCGCATACCCGTTTTGGTGTTTAGGATAACATACTCAATAGCCACAAATCATTTTTTTGAATTTTATCATACCTATTAGTCCTCTGACATAAGCCATAAATGATCATCTTGTGCATTACCCTCAAAACTGAGCTTTGGATAGTAGAAGCTTGACTCCTAGATAAACTCAAGTTCTTTTCTCGACTGATGCTTAACTAATACTCTTGAGCTTTAAAATGCTCATCACTACGCAAACCTCCTTGTAAATAGACATCAAAACCTTCCTCAAAAAGCTCATCAGCATGATATAGTCTCAATCTACGAGCAAATTCTAACAAAGTCAAAATGTTAGTACGGCCACCGAGTCTAAACTTGATGATCTTCTTGGTTTTAAATTCATCATCCACACAAACTTCATCAAATTCATAGGTTGAATAAAACTCATGGCAAAACTCTTAATAAATTGTTTCAGTGATGTTAAAATCTCTAATCCACGCCACATAAGTGAATATTTTTCATTAGATCCAGCTTCTTGCAACTTAATCCTCAACATTTCATTGATTTCTTCATCACACTCCATTCTATGTAGTGCATCCTAATTCACGACACACGGCGAGTAAACATGTCTAGGGAGCAAGTAGGCTAATTTAGTGTTATACCTAGACTTTGCCTCTTTGTTGCAACCTTCCCATAGTAAGAATTCATGATGAACTTGTGGAAGCAATACCTCCTCTACGGTTTCATATTGTCTAGAGTGTTTGGATCTTGATGATCCGGCTTCATCATCTTTTCCTCCCATAGACTACACATAAAAAACAATCAACAATAAAGTATATAGCAATGTTAGAAATGATTTGGTATAAATGGTCAAGGATTAGATTGTTTTGCAAACTTTCTGATGTAAAATGTGCGACGCACTTCATAGAAGTACGGCGTACTTCCTGGAAAATTGAAAAAGGGTGGCGGTTTTGGCCTAAAACCGGCGTACTTTCTGGGCTGGGTAAATAATTTCAATTTTTTTATGATTTTTCAACAATTTATTTTAAATATAAATTCATAATATGAACAGTACTTTTAGATTAATTGATATTTCGACATGCATTTGATAAATAACTCCTAAATATCATAATTCGATGGGTTAATTGTTCATATCAAACATGGATTTGATTTCCCCTAATCTAATTATAAATAAGCCTAATGAACAAGAAATTGAATAAATTGACAAGAATTAAACTAAAGGATTGATGTTAACATACCCTTGGCATGATTAACTATTTGATGGATTGATCTTTGAAAAAATTTCCTTATTTTTGTGAGAACCCCGATGGTTTTGGGTGAGTGTGTGAGTTTTTATAAGATGCAAAATCTTGTTTTGTAAGTTATATATATGAAAACCGCCACAAAGTGCGGCGTACTTTCTTTTTTCTAGAAATTATATGTTTCTATATATATACTACAAACTTATCTTGCACATTTCATAATTTAAACACAATTATTACATAAATTTTCAATCCATCATACTGACTCAATATTAATATTTATCATTAATTGGACGAATGTTCGTACATCAAGTGTAATCCCTTATGGATTTATACAAATGATTTTTGTTTTTGACTCAACAAGAAAAAGTAAAAATAGTTTAGGAGTAAATAAATTTCCTCTATTATTCCCACTTAGTCCAACACTTTACTCAATAAACCAGTTGGGTGACATAATGTCACTCAACTTATGGTATTTTGACAATTTCCAGCTTGTTTTCTTGGTTGTGAATGCCTGCACATAAATATTCTCATATGGGTTGATAACATCAAATATTTAATACTTTTTGGTGGCAAAATACCTCTTATATTACCTGCAAATGTTTCACTAATACTCGAAAACGAGATATTTTCTATCATTTTGTAGTTTTTAGGTGAAATGCAAGAAAGTGACAAGAAACAAGGGAAAAAGGACTCAAAGTGTAAATATTTGAAGAATGTTACGACGTAACACCAAAAATGGTTTACACCGTAACATATATTAAGCAAGTACGAAGATCAAGGACAAAGTTATGGCATAACACCATATCTAGTTACGCCTTAACCATGTATTTGGAAGGAAATCTTGCCAAAGTTAGTTATGGCGTAACACCATATCCAATTACGCTGTAACCATGAAGATCCACAAATATGGAATGAAGATCACGTACATATGGAAATTATTTGAAGGTTACAGCGTAACACCATATCCGGTTATGCCGTAACAATTTTTTAAATATGAAATGTCGTGTATGATGGTTAAGGCGTAACACCTTTATCAGTTACGCCGTAAGAGGTTTGATACCTATAAATAGAGGCCTCATTCAAGCTATTCCGACATCACTTCCTCTACAGCCAATTGGAGTGGCGACAAAGGCTTCCAACCTTCAAAGAATTCCACTTGGAGTCCAACGGAGATCACACTTTATTTACTTTTTGTATTTAATCGTTCAAATACGAATACTGTAAGAATTATGAGCTTTCAATCTATGATTTCTTCTATTTCTTGCTGTGTTTCCATTACCATGAGCGGCTAAGCACTTAAAGTTATGGCCTAGTTATGTAATTACTGTTGTTATGATGTTTGTTTCCTATTAGATTATGGGTTCGTTAGATATTCCTTGACTATCATGTACCCCTGAGTTTTGGTAGTACAAGTGGTTTGGACCTGGCTTGCCCCATTATTAGATTAACTAGTCAATATGGGATCCATCAGGTACTTGAGAGGATCACTAACTCCTTACCTAGTGTAGGAACTAAGTGTTCACCGCACTTATCACTCAATATACTTAAAAAGCACAAGAACTCTTTCAGAGGGGGTTAATAATCTGCATAGGTTATTAGATAAGTTATGAGACTAGTTAGGATTAATCACTGTAACCTGGATAACCTACCTCCCAGACGATTTGGGACTGATACAGAATCGCAGGGAGTATAGGATAGACTATATATGCATATTCAAGTCTATCGACCTTAGAAACCACTAATGAAACCATAGTTTAACATTGCACAGGAAAATGTTTTCATAAAATAGTAATGAAGTAACTAGGTTAGCACCCCTTCTCTATTGATATCTCTAACTCTTTTACTTTCCAGTTATTTATTTTATTGTTATTTATTTCAAATCAATTCAAAAACCATTTTATAAACGTGACATTTCAAATTAAAACTAATTACAACTTAGCTCTTGGGACGAACTCGGATTTACCATTCTATACTACCCATGATCGGGTTCTCTGCCCGTTAGTCCGTTGTTAGGTAGATCGAGTTTTATAAATTTAAAACTTGGTAAAAATATATTTTAATATAAAATACGCTTCAAGTTTTTGGCGCCGCTTCCAGGGAGCTAAAAATCATTAGTTTTAACGTGAGTAATACAAAACAACCAGAATCAACTGTCAACGAATACCTAACTAGGGTAAGAGACGACAGCGGACCTGGAGTTGTCAGACCTTTATTTGAAGAAAATATTAAGTTCGAATTCTGGGGCCAATGCATTAACGGATTAAAGGACAATGTGTTCCTTGGAAACAATGACGAAAACCCCCTTGAACACATCTCAAATATCACATATATTGTCAACCTCTTCCAATCTCCTAGAGTATCAAGAGACCAGGTAATGCTCATGGCATTCCCTATTACATTGAAAGGAAAAGCCAGACTATGGATAAACAGGTTGTCAGCAGGATCCATTACAACCTGGGACCTCCTGAAAAATGCTTTTCTAAGTAGATACCACCCGCTTTCCCAAATTATCAGACAAACCAGGGCTATCAGAAATTTTAGGCAAGAATGCAATGAACCCTTACATCTTGCATGGGAACGGTTTGAAGATCTGCTTTATAACTGTCCAGAGCATAAAATCAATAAGCATGAACAACTACAAATTTTCTACCAAGGGCTAGACCCCGAAACTAGAAAGAAGGCAGATTTCATGGGACCTATCCCAAGAATGACACCAGCCACTGGAATTAAGGCCATCAACGAATTGTCAAAACACTCTCTCTCCTGGTATAAAGAAGAGGAATACAAGGAAAATGATTTTGACAAGGTGCTCAAATATATCAACAGTTTCGAACACAACATTAGTGTTCTTAACGAGGAAGTACGAATGGTGCAACACCAGTACAAAACTCTAAATAATGAAAGGGATTCTCTTCTGGAAGAAACCGTAAGCTCCTTCATTAAAGAAGCTCACTAGATGCAAAAGAAGAGCGAGAATTTTGTTTGGAGAATTAAAAGGAATTACGACTGGACGTTCAAAAATCAGGCTTCTGCTATTAAAAGTATTGAAAAGAACCTCGGCCGAATTGCTGAATCAATGCACGAAAGGGGGGTTTGTACTCTTCTAAGCTTTACTGAAACAAATCCAAGAGGATTGGCTCACGCCATTACCACTTGCAGTGGGCTAAACTACCAACCTCCTAAAAACCCCCTTGAGGATAGCAACGGCCTACAAAACATTACCACCGAACATATCCCTACCATTAAGAAAATAACTCATGAACAAACACATAATAGCACTAAAAAAATAGATCCACCTATCACTTTTCCCAAACGACTAAAAAAGGAGATGGAAAAAGAACAGTTCTAAAAATTCCAAGGGAACCTCCAGCAACTTCACATCAACATCCCCTTTATAGAAGCCCTCGAACAAATTCCAAAATACGCCAAGTTAATAAAGGATCTTCTTTCAAAAAAGGGAGAGGGAAGCAATGCATCAAAAACTATATTAAATGAACAATGCTCTGCAGTCGTTTTGAACAAAGTCCTTCCTAAAGAAAATGACCCAAGAGGTTTCACTATACCTTATGTAATAGGACAAAGTGGAATTACGAAGGCCTTGGCTGATTTGGGGGCTAGCACAAGCCTGATGACATACTCGATGTTTCTACGACTTAACCTAGGTGATCTTAAACCCACACGAATGTGTATCGAGCTTGCAAATAAAACCACTCGGTTTCTAAAAGGGATTGCGGAAAATGTCGTGGTAAAGATCGGCAAATTTGTCTTCCCAATCAACTTTGTAATACTTGATATAGAAGAGGACCATAGAATTCCCATTATTCTAGGAAGACCATTTTTGGTCACAACACATGCCATGATTGATGTTTTTAATAAAAATATATCCTTCGAAGTAGGGGATGAAATCATCACCTTTGGTTTAGAAAAATATATGATATTCCCCCATTTGATGAGGACATCTGCCATTCTGCGGACATAATTGAACTTTCGGTCGTCGACAATACTAAAGAAATTCTTCCTTAAAACCATGATAATTCGATTGAACCCATTCTTGACCATCTGCCTACAATTCATGAAGATTGTAATAACCCTGCTCTCTTCGCTACAAATTCTATCGACAAAGAAAAACCTACCCCAAAACTCAAAGAACTCCCCTCCCACTTAGAATATACTTTTCTGGACAACAACCGCGAATTACCTGTCATTATCTCTTTGTTATTATCTGACCAAGAAAAAGGGTTACTATTAGAAGTCCTTACCAAACATAAAAAAGACATGGCATGGAAAATCTCTGATATTAAAGGAGTTAGTCCCTCTTTCTGTACTCATATGATCTTGATGGAAGAAAATTCCAAACCCACCGTACAACCTCAATGTAGATTAAATCCTAAAGTCCAAGACGTCGTAAAACCTAAAATTTTAAAGCTTCTTGACGCAGGACTAATCTATGCTATTTCAGACGGTCCTTAGGTAAGCCCAATTCATGTGCTTTCTAAGAAGGGAGGAACCACTGTAATTACAAACAAAGATAACGAACTTATTCCAACACGAATAGTCACAAGATAGAGGGTATCTATTGATTACAGAAAAGTTAACGATGCAACAAGAAAAGACCATTTCCCCTTGCCTTTCATTGATCAAATGTTAGAACGATTATCAGGAAATGAATACTATTGCTTTCTAGATGGATTCTCTGGACATTTCCAAATTCCTTTAGCACCAGAAGACCAGGAAAAGACCACTTTTACTTATCCATATGGAATGTTTGCCTACAGAAGAATACCTTTCGGGTTATGTAACGCTCCTACCACATTTCAGCGATGCATGACAGCAATCTTCCATGACATGTGTAAAGATTTTATGGAAGTATTCATGGATGACTTCTCCGTGTTCAAAAATTCTTTCAGAACTTGTCTTAATAATTTATCAAAAATGTTAGCCACATGTGAAGAAACAAACCTAGTTCTTAATTAGGAAAAATGTCATTTTATGGTCAAAGAAGGAATTGTTTTAGGGCATAAAATATCAAAAGCAGGAATAGAAGTTGATAAAGCTAAAGTTGATGTGATCGCTAGTTTACCTTACCTAACCAACATCAAAGGTATACGAAGCTTTTTAGGACATGTCGGGTTCTATAGAAGATTCATTAAGGATTTTTCTAAAATAGCCCGACCTATGACTCAGTTGTTGATGAAAGATGCCAAATTTAACTTCTCAGACGAATGCATAAAATCATTTGACATACTTTAGGATAAACTTATCACCGCTCTGGTAATTGATGACGTATAGTCTAACCTCGGGTCATGAACCCGACCCACGAATACTACTTATACCCAGGCCCATAATGAATGGGCCATAGCAACACCAATACGGGATTTTATTATGTAAGTAAAATATGAAACAATGCTCAAGAACATTATTACTAATACTGAAAAGGAACTATTAGCAATAGTATACGTGTTCGATAAATTTAGGTCCTATTTAATAAGGTCAAAAACGATGGTTTACACTGATCATTCATCCCTCAAATATCTCTTCAGCAAATAGGATGCTAAGCCTAGACTTAATAAGGTGGGTCTTACTTCTTCAGGAATTCACTATCGAAATTAAGGATAAAAAGGGGACTAAAAACCTAGCTGCTGACCATCTCTCTAGACTTGAAAATCCAGTTTTGGAGGAATTAAGCAAAGATACCAAACAAGATAATTTTCTTGACGAACACCTTATGGTAATTAAACTAAAAAATACTTAAACCGACCTGTGGTATGAAGATTATGCGAATTTCCTCGTCTCTAAGATCGTTCCTCAGCATCTAACTTATTACTTAGGAAAAAAAATTCTTGAGTGATGTACGGAAATACATATGGGATGACCCATACCTCTTCAAATCATGTCTTGACGGAATTATAAGAAGGTGTGTTTTCGGTAAAGAATTACATGAAATCCTGGAACATTGCCATAAGGGACCTACGGGAGGTCATTACGGGGCAGATATTACCGCACGAAAGATCTTCAAGTCTGGATTCTATTGGCCAACCATTTTTACGGATGCGGCAAAATATGTTCAGGGTGTGATGCTTGTCAACGGGCAGGAAATATTTCCTCATGGAACCAAATGCCCTTAACCAACATTCTTGTCAGTGAAGTCTTTGACATTTGGGGGATTGACTTCATGGGACCCTTTCCCTTCTCAAGAAAAAACAAATATATTCTTGTAGCTGTCGATTACGTTTCAAAATGGGTCGAGGCTGAAGCCCTACCTACTAATGATGCACGTGTCGTAGTGAAATTCCTAAAATAAATTATTTTCTATATTTGGAGTTTCGAAGGCTCTAATTAGCGATCGCGGAACACATTTTTTCAATTCCCTCCTCGAAAAAACACTTAAGAAATATAGAGTAACACATAGACTTGCTACTCCATATCATCCCCAAACTAGTAGACAAACGGAAAATACTAATAGAGCCATTAAGCGAATCCTGGAAAGAACAGTTAACAGAAACAGAAAAGAATGGGCAGATAAACTGGATGATGCACTATGGGCATTCAGGACAACTTATAAAACACCTATCGGTAGTACACCATTCAGAATTATTTACGAAAAGGCATGCCACTTGCCAATCGAACTTGAACACAAGGCATATTGGGCCCTAAAAACGTAAATCTTGACTTAGATGCTGCAGGGAAACATAGATTCCTTCAATTAAATCAACTTGATGAATTTCGGACTGATGCTTATGAGCATTCACGAGCATATAAAGAAAGGACTAAATGTTGACATGATTTTAAAATTATGGATAAGAAGTTTCAAGAAGGAGAAGAGGTATTAGTCTTCAATTCAAGATTAAAACTTTTTCCAGGGAAACTTAGAACCAGATGGTATGGACCATATATGGTGAGCAAAGTTTATCCGTACGGAACAGTATAAGTGTTAGGTAAAAGCGGAGTTCGATTTAAAGTAAATGGACACAGGCTAAAGAAGTATCATGGACACGAGATAGACGAGATTAACAAAACAATATACTTTGTTAAAACGTAGAATAAGCACGAGTCTAACTTAAAGACTCATTAATAAACAAAAGTGCTTGTCGGGAGACAACCCGTCCTTTATTTAATGAAATTTCCTTTTTGCATTAGTTGGTTTGCATTGTTTTGCAGAATCTAGAAGCTAGGAGGCAATTATCGAGACCGGCTCGACTCATAATCATATGGTAACTTTGCTGAATTTGCAGCGTAACAACTTCAGTTACACCATAACCACTGCAGTTACGACATAAACCATTTCAAGGTTACGCCGTAACACCATAAAACTTAAAAATTTTACCACTTGATTACGACGTAACCCATTTTAAGGTTACGCTGTAACCTCCTTCTGAATCCTAAAAATTTAAGTTTTAAAACATGTTTAAACCTTGTATACATAAATGGACTTTGTGGGTATGTTCTCTGGAAACCCTCGCGAGACTAAACTCGTCCACTTGGGCCACCAAGTGGTTTAAAAGGCTTGTTGCATACACTAAATGCAACCGTGATTCCTACAAAAGTGAGTTAGGTTTGTATTTCCTGTACACTTCATAATTCTTGTAGAACGATTTTATGCTTTGGTTTGTTTTGTGATCACAGGGGATAAAGATCTTGCGTGAAGACAAAAATAAAGATTTCCACCAAATCTTAAATTTCAAAGCAAAGCTTAGGGAAATTCTTGTCTTAATTTTACTCTTTCCTTTTTATTTCATTTCCATAATGTACAATATGGACATTTTACAAATCAAGTGGGGGGATGGGAGTAGAATTAATACTTGACGTATGTTTTCTAATATTTTGTAGTTTTTAGGTGAAATGCAGGAATGTGACAAGAAACAAGGGAAAAAAAGACTTAAAGTGTAAATTCTGAAGGATATTACGGCGTAACCCCAAAAATGGTCTATAATGCTCAGCCCTACACTAACATGGTAATCGGGTACATGTTGAAGTGGTCCTTTATTTTTCACCAAATTAATATTATCTTTCACTATTTACTAATTCGGTACCCACGCGTTGCAACAACATTTTCTGACAATAGCAAGGTTTTTTCGACAAATTACTTTAATAGCAGGAAAAGACCTAGACAGTTACAAGCTCAACAATATAAATAAACTAAAAAATGTATTGCTAGAAACACATGTTTGTAGTCCAAAGCAACTTTAAAACCAACTTCTATGCTAGATAATAGATAACAATTATGCTCCATGTGTAAACAATAAAAAAGAAAACTTTAAAGTATTATAAAAAGTAAAAAAAATAAGTTATCATATAACCCATTAAGTTTTTCACCAAACAATATGTATAATGATAAAGATATAGGTCTAAGGTGTAACACCCCCAAAAACGTGTCGCAGCGGAAGTATGTCCGGGGGCGTTACTTCATAATACACAGCGCTAGATACAAGAGAACGACCTCTAAATGTGTCGTTTGAAAAGTAATCTTGTTGATTTCCTTGAAATTGATATAACATTTGTCCCATAATTGCATCACAATGAAAAGCTTGAAAACAATCCAACGAGATTTGATCATTTGTATGTAAGTAGAAATCCATGAATGAAATCTTGTCAAATTTAGACTCCAGTGCACATCAAGTAAGCCAAGCATCTAATTCACCTGAGAAAAACATGCTTAAAAAGGTCAACATAAAGTTGGTGAGTTCATAGATTTGTTTAAGTATAAATATTGAACCAAAGTTCCGTAAAGTATGTATGACCGTTTAAATCCTTAAATGTTCTTCCAAAACGTATGTATGATTTTTAGAAAATCAAGAATTGTAAAGCATGCATGACCATTTAAATCCCCAAATAGTCACCAAAACGTATGTATAGTTGAACCACCTTTGTTCAAAGTATGTATTGCCACTTTATTCAAGACAACGCGCAAGTATTCATGTATATGTATGGTTGGCCCTGTAGACCCAACCAATCGTAATCCGACATGTTATAACGTTCGTTTGCCCAGTGATAGCTAATCACCCGAACGGGGATTCACACCCGAATAGATCTATTTCATAACATTCGCGCTCACCCTCCAAGTGATTTACAGTTCATGAAGCTGTGACGTAGACTTATATATACCCATCACAGGTGTCCCCTCCAAGAACACCCGGGCATTTATTTAAAGAATATCTACTCCCGTTACCGGTGTCCCCTCCAAGAACACCCGGGCAGTAACGTAAAAATATGTACTCCCGTTACCGGTGTCCCCTCCAAGAACACCCGGGCAGTAATGTAAAAATATGTACTCCCGTTACCGGTGTCCCCTCCAAGAACACCCGGGCAGTAATGTAAAAATATGTACTCCCGTTACCGGTGTCCCTTCCAAGAACACCCGGGCAGTAACTTGTTGTTATCAGTTCAATCCGCTTAAGCTAATCCGTAATCATTTCAAAAGTAAAGTATGTATTTGTGACCAAAAATGAAGTCAAATAATGTATCCCATAGCGAACTATGTAAATGAGTATGCAACCAATTTGTAATCAACCATGTAAACGCATTTGCAAACAAGCATGTTCTCACCCCAAAAATATATGTAAAACAAGTAAAACATGGGGCTATAAACTCACATTGATGTTGTAGAACGATTTGCAGAACTGCACATATTAAGCACAACACAAACGGAAAACCGGAACGGCTCGATCAAGAAGTTGCGGTTTATCTTAACGGCTAAGACCCACTAGCCTAGAGTAATGTATCTGGGTTTTCCGATATATGGTTACATCAACGCGACGCATTGATAACGGATTTAGATCTCAAGTTGTAATGGTTTGGTGGTTGGTTAAATAAAGTAAATCGAAATGTAAACGAAAAGTATGTAATATATTCTGTATATATTACATATGAAAAATGAACAAGTATATAATTCGTACCGTGAATTATATAACGAAGATAGACAATCCAAAGATTTATGTAAAGTATATAATACTTTACAGGTATTATATAAGGAACGTGAGAAAATAATTGAAACAAAATATTTCGACACCAATTTAATTAATAAAAAGTCCTTGCATAAAAGTAGACACACGTCTTAAAGTTATGAATTAAACAACCGATGTTTGTAAAGCTTTTACAAAAGTTATGATTTTACCTTCTCGTCAGGAATTTATAAAATAATATTTTATAAATTAATCTTTCGTCATATTGACGGATCGTAGCTAAAATCGTTGTCTCATTTGTAAAAGTATAATTCTTATTCGTTGTCGAGTTATTGTACAGTTATAATTTAATATATCTTTAAAATATAACTTAGTCTCTTTTACCGGGTTTCTAAAATAATAGAGGTTTAGTAAAACATTACTAAATATAGAAATTTATATAAATTTCGTCATGATCTTTCCGGTTATATAACGTTTCCCATATTTATAAAATCTAATGTTTTTCCACTTTCCAAACAACCCGCGTGTTTTAAATATCTATATATATTTATATATATCAACTAAAACAAAGTAATGAATATCACATTTATTTAACCATTAACCACCATTTAGTTTCGATTTATAATTTATAAATCTCGTGTTATATTTATTAGTCAATTGTATAAACTTATATAATCCAAACGCACCCTTACGGTTAATCTGCTCACCCAAACGCCCCCTTATGGGTAATCTGCTCACCCAAACGCCCCCTTACGGGAAATCTGTTCACCCAAACACCCCCTTTGGGGTTCCCTGCTCACCCAAACACCCCCTTTTGACGAATCTGTTAACCCAAACGTACCCGTTTGGTCATTCTGCTAAACCAAACACGCCCTTAGTGTTTTCTGCCCAACCAAACACCCCCTTATTTTGTTTTCCTTATGCCAAACGCACCCTATTCAATGTTAATAACCCCGAAAAAAACCATCCCTAGTCTGTGTCACAATACCAAACGCCTATGTATTTCTGAAGCATAACCAAACGTCCCCATTTGTGGTGTTTCGACCCAGCCAAACGCACACCCTATTATTGTTAACGAAACCAACGCGCCCTTGGTGGGGCGTGCCGATAACCTAACACACCCTCTTGGTCAATACGAACAACAAACGCACCCTTGGTCTAAATAGAACAATCAAAGCACTCCCCTTGTGGGTTTTTAAACAAAATCGACGCACCTGGGTGCTTGCAACCAAAACCACGAACCCAACCGCCCCCTTTTGGGTGCGTTGACTGCCAAACCGACGCACCCCTTTGGGGTGGAGAGACAAACCCAAAACAAACACCACTCTCGGGGCTGGAGCCGCGGCGGGCTGTACTGCGATGAAGATGGAGGCGGTGGTGTGGTGAGGATGGCAGCGGGGTGGTGGTGACGAGGTAATGATAATGATGGTGGGTTATGAGGTGTGCGTGGGGACAGCAGTCGAAGAGAAGAGGGGGGCGGTGAGTGTGGTGGTAGGGAGTGGGCGGCGCGTGACCGCGAGTGGGTGTGGGGATCGGATAGATCGGGTGATGGGGAGTATTTTTGAGGTTGGCGGGAGGAAAAGTCGCGGAAAAGTTTTCGGCGGCGGTGTGTGGTCGTCCGGAATCCGGCGAGTCTGGCCGGCAGGCTGGGGGCGTGGCCGAAATATGGTGGTGAGAGAGAGCTAAGTGTGTGGGTTGTTATTTTTTATCAAATGAAATATGTATATTAATTTTTACGTATATAGTAATATTGTTATGATTTGGAATTGATAATGCCCAATAGTTTAGGGTTTATTTTGTAAATTTTTAATATAGTTTTGATAACTATCGATTCGGGACTAGTTTGAGCGACTTAATGGATGTTTCAAAATACGAAACTTGCGCCATTGTTTTCCAAATCATTTTTCTGATAAAAATGAGTATTTACTTGATGATATTCAAATTTATTGTAACATTTAATAAAATATTGTTATTGATTTTGTGAACCGGTTACGCCTGGTCGAAATAAAATGGATTTTCACTCGAATATTCGCGTTATCAACAAACGCTTTTGAATAAAATGTTATGAATTTTATTTTAACATTTTTATTAAATAAATAGTGATAATTAAAATAAATTTAAATTATTTTTGGGTCCAGGTTATCCCGTTGTGTGCAGTTTTCCAAAACTTTGCGAGGCTGTTTTAGCCCTCTTCTGCTTGTTTCAGTCTCGGATAAAACTAAAAAGTTGTCCGAAATATCATTTTACATCAAATTGTTTTAGAGTCCGAGTTGTTTTTTTTGGGGAAAATGTGGTTTAGTGGCGTTTTTAGATTACATAGCTTAGATTAATTTATATCTTTTTCGTTTTCAGTCAAATAGTTGAAAATAGTTTTGTACTCGAGACGGTGTTTAATAATAATTTGATTTATTTATTAAACATGTTCGAAATCTTTCCAGTTTCGCGGGGTAATCGCTTTTATGTAATGATGAAAGATCTCAAAAGTCATTAAAAGTCAAGTCAGGACCTAATAAAGTCAAAGGGTAAAATAATCATTTAAATTTCAAAAATTTTGCGGATGTTACAGTACCTACTCCTTAAAAATCTCATCCGAGATTTAATTGGGTGTTAACCGGATTGTCGTGACCAAGAAAAGGGAATTTTAGAGTTAATAAATCCGTTCTATACAAGCTCTGAAACTGTTATTCAGAAGAAAAAAATTCGGTGTTTCGACACTCTCTAATATATCCAATTTTTTGGCTAGGGCTCTTTGACTAGGATATTTATTCAGCATAATATGGGTATTATTTGTCAAAAATCTGGCAGGTCCTTATGACTATATAAACGCGGTTATAATACGTCTGTTTCATCGATAGTGAAAACCTTAAGAAAGAAAGTTGTTCGTCGCTTGAGTATGTTTTGTATAGTTGTTCTCAAATGTCAAGGACCGGAGTCTCGTTTCTTGCTATCTGCAATGTTCTATGATCACATCAACGTGGCTTATGGATGTAAGTACACCAACTTAATTGGCTAGTATAGATGTATCACGACATAAGTCTGCACATTATAGTGCCCGAATGAATAGTCCGGCTGCATCTATTTCGTCGATAGTGTTTTTTTATCCTCGTTTAAGGTGGGCGTTGCTTTACCTATTGGCTAAAGTTGTATCAGTCCGGACCGCTCCAGGACTAACCCCGGCAACTATCAACGACGATAACTATAACAAACGGTGTTGATTTGCAGAGCGGTGAGGACCCCCCCGCCAGAAACAATATCCCAGAATAAAGTCGTAAAAAATGGAGGAGCTGCAGACAGCTTATGCGTCGTATGGACGACGGAATATGGTACTCAGTCGTTAGTTTCGAAAGATGAATCAACTCCCTTGTAGCGCAGTGCTGTAACAAGTCTGTAGTTCCACGAACTGTTCAGTGGTCGCGAGGTATTCAGCACGGTCAAAAAGTAATAATTAAGAATGAGGATAAGGTAGTTCAAAAGTGAGGCCTTAAGATTCTGCTGAAGTGGTTATGACAGATTGTGTTTCTAGTCTTTTAAGGGTTATGGTGGTTATCGGGTTCATAGTTCTGACTCGTCTCATATTAGATTTACCATTAAGCCCACTAATTTATAATGCTCTTACTTTACATAAAGGAAGCGTCCTATTTTAGGTTAAGTAAGAAATGATAAACTTATGGTTTCGGGGGATTTGACATTTTCTCTATTTAACTGAAGAGGCTAGTCCAAATCCTTTGTAATAATAGAGATTATAAATCAGCCTACTTAAATAATTTACGACTGCACAATTGCGTTACTCAAATAAACAATGATAAAGGTGATGGATACATGACGATGCATGTATTCTAATGTCGTATGAGCGCGGTGTTTAAAAACTCGATCTTCGCAAGGCGGGAAGTAAAACTACACTCTAAGGCATATCGACCTTGAATTCAAGATAGTATGAGCACTCGGTTAGAGTAAACATAGGTAAACGGTCTCTCATGAACGACGTCACATAGCGATCTATCATATCAATCCTCCTATTAAAGTCCGCCCATACAATACTTGTAATACTTAGATTCATACTTATCCATGTAAACAGAACTGTGGAGGGCTTTGTACTAGTCAATTATCATATCATTCCTATATTACAAGTCCCCCCATACAAGACTTATAATACTTAGATTCATAACATATTCCATGTAGCAAAAATTTATGACCGGCCCTCCGTTAATAGACGAAATTGTTATAAAGCTATGAAGAAAAATAATATTCTTGGAGACCATTGTTTAACTTACACTCTGTCTTGGAGAACGAAATGAGGACCATTGGTGCAACTCACAATGTCTAAGAATTTACAATGAGACCATTGTGTAACTTACTCTAGGTCTGAGAACGAAATGAGACCTTGTGCAAACTACAATGTCTAGAAAGTACAAACTGTACCATTGTGTAACTTACAATGTCTGAGAAACGCAATATGAGACCGTTGTGCCAACTCACTATGGTCTAAGAAGCTAAATGATACCATTGTGTAACTTACAATGTTCTGAGGTTTTCTATCGAGAGGACCATGAGTGCCAACCACAATGTACTTAAGAAATGTTTAGTATTATAATAAGTCAACTCCTTATAGAAATAAACGTACGATCGCATACGCCTCAGGTACTGCTTCGCTACGCTCTATTATATATATATACATGTCATTGTAAGCACTTCTGGAACAGGTAACCTAAGCAAGTAAGCAAGTAGTGTGTATGCACTTTGAAAATGTTTGCTGTGATGCAATATTTGCGAAAACGGTTATAGTCTAGGGTAAAATATGCAACCTAGTTCCCTATAACCAGTGCTCTGATACCAATCTGTAACACCCCCAAAAATGTGTCGCAGGGAAGTCATGTGGGGTCGGGCGTTACTTCATAAGACAACAGCACAAGATATAAGAGAACGACCTCTAAATGTGTCGTTTGAAAAGTAATCTCGTTGATTTTCTTGAAATTGATATAACATTGGTCCCATCATTGCATCACCATAAAAAGCTTGAAAGCAATACAACGAGATTTGATCATTTGTATGTAAGTAGAAATCCATGATTGAATCACTTGTCAGTTTTGACCCAATGCACAGTCAATAGGTCAAGAATCTCAGCTCTCTTGAGAAAAAGATGCTTCAAACGATCACAACATAAAGTTGGTCTGTCGTCTCTACCTGAGGAATGAGAACACTCGCATTGAGAGTCTATTCCATTGCCTACCACCCCGCTGTGGGAGTTGATTTAGTGATTGAGCGATGTGGTGTTTTGAGCTTATGACTCTGCGGAGCATGTCCACCCCCCCCCCGTGAGCTTGTTGCTTGGAGGACGCGATGCGATGTTCATCCTGGTAGTGTGACATAACTTGAGTTCATAGGTTTCTTTAAATATGAATGTAAGTTCCAATGAATGTATTTGCCTACTGTATCATCATGGTACCATATAAAAACGGTTAGTGACTACTGTCTCCATACAGTATCATAAAATGATTGTATGACCATTTAAATCCTTAAATATCCTTCCAAAATGTATATTACGATTGTCATGTAATTCAAAGAGTGTAAAAATAGGCCTGTGGACCATTTCTATTCCCCAAATAGTCACAAATGTACGTTATGAAAGTTGACCACATTATCGCGTCCAAAGTATGTATTGTGCCATTTTATTCAACCGGCAAGTAAAAGCGTCCAACGTGGTGTATAAAACCATGATTTACCATACTCTAAGTTCATGGAAACTGTGTCATAGGACTTGTGTGCCACTTTATTCAAGGCACAAGTAAGAGTAATACCCATCGTAGGGTTCCCTCAAGAAACAACGGCCAAGTAATATAGAATATGTCCCCATCGTGGGTGTTCCTCCAAGGACACCCCGACATTTCTAAAAATAATATGTGTATGTAATTGTTGGCCCCGCAGGCGCCAATCCAATCGTAATCCGACATGGTATAATGTTCGTCCCAATGATAGCTAGTCACCCGAACGGGGATTGTCAATCCCGAATAGATCTATTTCATAACATTCGCGCTCACCCTCCAAGTGATTTAAGTTCCTGTACCTAGCTAACTTGTAAATCATAAAAGTATAGTATGTGTTTACGTTCAAAAATTAAACCAAGTATTGTATCTCCTCGCGAGATATATAAATGAGTATGTAAACTAAACAGGTAAAAATGAGTTTGTAAACATTCATGTAAACACGTATGTAATCGACCCTGTAATTTAGTTTGTAAATAAATTTGCAACAAACATGTTCTCACCCCCAAAAGGTATAAAGTATATGAAAACAAGTAAAACGTAGGGACTATAAACCCACATTGATGATGAAGAGCGATTGACAGATAGGCATCTAATATGCACAACATGAACGGAAGACGAAGCGTCTCGATCAAGAAGTTGCAACTAATCTTAACGGCTAAGACCCACTAGCCTAGGGTAACGTATTTGGATTTCTCAATTAATGGTTACATCAACGCTACACGTTGATAAAGATTTAGATTTCCAAATTGTAACAACTTGGTGATTGGTTAAATAAATAAATTGAAAAGTGAACGCAATATATCCCGTATATATTACATATGAAAAATAAACCCTTATATAACTCATACCGTGAATTATATAACAAAGATAAACAATCCAAAGATTAATGTGAAGTATATAATACTTTGCAGGTATTATATAAGGAACGTGAGAAAATAATTGAAACATTATTTTGACACCCAATTTAATTAATAAAAAAAGTCTTCGCATTTAAAAGTAGACACACGTCTTAAACAGTTATAGTTTAAACAAAGATGTTTGTAAAGCTTTACAACAATTAATGATGTTATTTCTAGCTGACAATTATAAAATGTTATATAAAAATAATATTTTAAAATTTATATTTCGTTTCCACGGGGTGTGTCTAAAATAGTTATCTCATGTAAAAATATAGTTTTCGTTCGTTTACCGGTGTTATTTTATATTACAAAATTATTATATTCTATAATAATATCACTTAGTCCATTTTATCGGTTTCTAAAATAATAGAAGCTTTAGTAAAACATTACTAAATATAAAAATTTATATAAATTTCGCCATGACATTTCCGTTTATATATAACGTTTCCCATATTTATCAACTCTAATGTTTTTCCACTTTTCAAACAATCCGCGTGTTTCAAATATATATTTATATATAAACTAAACAAAGTAATAATTGTTGCATTTATTTAACCATTTTAAACCACCAATATATCCGGTTTTATATTAATTAATTTTACGATATATTTATTGTTGACTTATATAATCCAAACGCACCCTTACGGTTAATCTGCTCACCCAAACGCCCCCTTATGGGTAATCTGCTCACCCAAACGCCCCCTTATGGGAAATCTGCTCACCCAAACACCCCCTTTGGGGTTCCCTGCTCACCCAAACACCCCCTTTTGACGAATCTGTTAACCCAAACGCACCCGTTTGGTTATTCTGCTAAACCAAACACGCCCTTAGTGTTTTCTGCCCAACCAAACACCCCCTTATTTTGTTTTCCTTATGCCAAACGCACCCTATTCAATGTTAATAACCCGAAACAAACATCCCTAGTCTGCTGTCACTATACCAAACGCACCCTATGCTATTTATGAACAACCAAACGCCCCTTTGTGGTGTTTCTACCCAACCCAAACGCACCCTTATTATTGTTAACGAAACCAAACGCGCCCTTGGTGGGGCTGCCATAACCGAACACACCCTCTTGGTGCGATACGAACAACAAACGCACCCTTGTTGCTAAATTAAACAATCAAACGCACCCCTTTTGGGTTTTAAACAAAACCGACGCACCCTAGGTGCTTGCGACAAAACCACGAACCCAACCCGCCCCCTTTTGGTGCGTTGACTGCTAAACCGACGCACCCCTTTTGGGTGGCGAGACAAACCAAAATAAACACCCCCTCGGGGCTGAGCTGCGGTGGCTGTACTGCGATGAAGAGGAGGCTAGGCTAGTGTTGCGTGAGGATGGCAGGGGGTGGTTGGTGACGACGGTAATGATAATGATGGTTTCGGTGGTGGGCTGTCGTGGGACAGCGCCCGAAGAGGAATGGGGGCGGTGGTTGAGCGCGGTGGGGGGGGGGGGCGATGCCGTGTACCGCGAAGTGGGTGTGGGATCAGATAGATGGTGTAATGGGGCAGTATTTTCGGGAGTTGGCTCACCACAAAACAGTCGCCTAAAAGTTATTCCGGCGGCGGAGGTGGTGCCGGGAATTCCGCCGCGGCTGCCGGCTGTGATGGGGCGGCTTTAGGCCGGAAATAGGGTGGAGAGAGGAGAGAGCTAAGTTGTGTGTGTTGATTATTTTTATCTCAAATGACACTAATGTATATATAATTTTGTATATATATAGTAATGTTATAATGTGATATTGATAATGCCCAATAGTCTAGGTTTTATTTTGTTAACTCGTTTAATATAGTTTTCGAAAAATATCTCGGTTCGGACTCGTCTTTTTGAGCGACTTAATGGATGTTTCAAAATACGAAACTTGGGCCATTGTTTTCCAAATCATTTTTCTGATAAAAATGAGTATTTACTTGATGATATTTCATAAATATTTTATAACATTTAATAAAATATCTGTTATTTATTTTGTGAACCGGTTACGCCTTGTCCGAAATAAAAATGGATTTCAACTCGAATATTCGCGTTATCAACAATGCTTTGCGCGGAATAAACTGTTAAATATTTTATTTTAACATTTTTATTAATTAAAAATTGATTATAAAAATAAATTTAATTATTTTTGTGTCGGTACCCGTTGTGTGCAGTTTTCCAAAACTTTGCGAGGCTGTTTTAGCCCTCTTCTGCTTGTTTTCAAGTCTCGGGTAAAACTAAAAAGTTGTCCGAAATATCATAATTCACACAATTGTTTATAGTCCGAATTGTGGGAAATGTGTTTAGCTGGTCGTTTTTGATACATCAGCTTAGAATAATCTATATCTTTTTCGTTTTCAAGTCAAATAAGTTGAAAATAGCTTTGTACTCGAGGTGTGTAATAATAAATGATTTATTATTAAAACATGTTCCGAAAATCTTTCCAGTTACGCGGTAATCGCTTTTATGTGCTGATGAAAAACCAAATGTCAAAAAGTCAAGTCAGACCCAAAAAAGTCAAAGGGTAAAATAGTCATTTAAAATTTTGAAAATTGCCGGATGTTGCACGAGGTAGCAAAGAAACAGAAAATGGAAGATGATAAAGAGAAAAAGATCTTAAACAATGCTTTGAGATTATCTAAGAGGATGAAGTGTCAATTGATGCTATACCCCTAGCTATCAAGCCTGCACCCATTGTAAATTTTCAGATTCATATGCAAAGGATCAGGGATGGCTATTATGGAAATATTGAGAGCTCATGAAGAGCCAAGGACATACTTATTGTTTAGTCAACTGCTCAAAGAGTTTGATAGAGAAGACTTGGAAAATCTATGGAAGTTGGTTAAAGCTAAGCATGGGAATACAAGGCCAGAAGAAGGCTATGAAAGAGTGCTATGGGGTGATCTAAAGACTATGTTTGAACATATATGCTAAATTGATCTCTCTCGCGATGCAGAGGAAATTACCTTGGACGCAGAAACGTATTGCTTTGGAGGCTATATGATTTCTTGGGGAAATACACTTTGTGAGAGTAGAAATTAAGAATAATACAACATCAACCCAATCCCCTCTTCACCGAAAAACCAAAGAGACGGCGTCGATGGTATTCTTTGTGGTACTGTCATAGATCTGTAGGCTTAGTACCTGAAAGACTTTTATGGGAAGTATAATCATTGGTTCCGGTAGCAGCACCAGCCGGTACATTAGGATCATCATTGATGTGCGTTGATTCTGCATTTATGTTTGAGGAATTTTCACCATGCTGACGATCATCGATCACTCACATGTGCTCTATCTGATGACACAGAACTTTGTTGGGATTAAAAGCCTTTTGATACTATTTGGAAGTTACTACTGCTAAGTGGAAGTTAAGACTGTTAAGGTATTAGTTACTGCTGCTAAGTATAAATTAGTGATGTTAGTAATCTTAATGAAAAATATGCTAAGTAGTTAGTACTGCTAGTATATGTTACTACTGCTAGTGTAAGTTACTACTGCTAGTGTATATTAGTATTGCTAGTTACTACTGCTAGTAATGTTAGTACTACTAGAGTAAAGTTAGTACTGATAGTGTAACTTAGTACTGCTGATGAAGATTGAAGAAAACTTTCTAAGTAGTTAATGCTGCTTGTACACAGTTAGTGCTGCTGGTACAAAAATTACTAGTGTTGGTGTGAAAATTACAACTGCTTAAAGATTACAACTGCTGGAATAGTTTATGCTGACAGAGAAGAGATCAAAGACTTATCAGAGAAAAGATAAAGATTGCTTATAAGATAAGAATGAGATATTTTTGTAAAAGATATGTATAAGTTATTTGTTTAGAAGATCATAATAACTTAGGAAAATATTGTAAGCCGGTTAGGACTCCTTGGTGTATAAAAGGAGGTCCTAGGGCATAGAGTTAGATATCTAGAAATCATTTGTTTTGATTTCAATATAGCTTCAAGGTTTTGTAACCCTAACACTATTAAGAGTGTTTGTTTTATATTGAGGCTGAAAGTTTGATAAATTGTTTTGTTATTAATCTTATTTATTACTGTTTCATTGAAATTCTTCTTAGTATCATTGACTAGATTCCGCATAGTCTTTGATATTCACAATCAAAGTTTCTATCATAGTTGTTTTGAATTTATTCAACACAACTTAGCCTTATACAAGCTAAGCAATATCTATTCTATTGGGATCAACAAGTAGTATCAGAGCTTGTGAGAAGCTTTAAATAAAAAGAAAATTTACTACACACAAGATCTACTTTTTCAAGAAGCAATGGATTCTCAATCTACTCA